>JAWNNQ010000171.1:0-107500 GCA_035044765.1 Leucophenga montana | reverse complement strand
ATCAGGCCAATCACTAAATGTTATTTGGCATGCAGGATCAACTGTTCAAAGTAAGCTGTTTTCAATTTTACAAACATTCGGAATGAATGAATACGTTGCGTCTTCTGTCATAGATAAAATGTATTGTCAAATCTGGATCAATATTTCTTGCAGGTTTCAAGCTACTAAAATGGTGTGCAAATCACCAGCAACTGTTAACAGAAGACAGAATAAATGTTAGATCTCGAATCATCAGAAACTAACACAAAGAGTCTTTGGGACTAGGATGGAATCGCAAGACGGATCAACTTTGTGGCAAGGCTCAAATTTATATTGAATTTAAATATGTGTACATTAGGGCGGGTCATATTAGTTAAGCGTATAGCAGAAACGTAATCTACGGTAAATTCTAAGAAAATTTCCCCAAGAAACCATAGGTCTAAAATCAATTCCTAGGTTGCGGCTACCGAGGTTAAATTTTGTATATTGTACTCCTTAAAAAACTATAAAGCTTTTTATAAAAACACTGTTGAAAAGTCCTAAAATGGCAACGTACATCATTGATTTTGGGCTCTTTGAAAAGGAGATTTTGCCAGCTCTCCGAATCTGTTTTCATTTTAAAAATATTCTGACTTTTAAATTGAATTTCGTTTCGTACTCTCTGCGTGAAAATATAATGGCAAATCAATAGCAAAATTTCGGTTTTTCATAACAGGTTTTTTATAACAGGCGCGATAAGCTTCTTGAACGCACAATCAGATGCTGTTGCAATTTTTTTTTTGTTGACAAAAACTTTAGAGCAGCAAACTTTTACTAAGACTCGTTTCAACTTTTGTAGCGAAAAGAAAAAATATAACTTTTTTAAATAAAATAAAATAAAAAAATAAGAGTTCTAGGAATGTTTGGTAGAATACTGCCCTTAAGTTCTTCATAAAGAGCATGCTTTCATGCTATCGTTTTGTTCTAAATTTATAGCTGATCGATCGCATTCTTATAACAACGTGTTTTTAGAATTCTCCGCGTGCTTAAGTTTTTAAAGTGAACAATTATGAAATCTTCTGCAATGACAATTGATTCTTTTGTTTCGGAAATGGACGTTTCATCAAGGAACTCCCAGTCAAGTTATTTGCCGTATGATTTTGGTCCTGCAAGTGAATTAAGTGAGCTTAATTTGCCAAGCAATCGTGATATTTTAAATTACTATTTTTTTTTTTTTTAATGAGCGTAAGAGAGAAAAAGCCAAAAAAGACTTTTCCTTTCCTAATTGAAATATGGGCCGAACTTAATATAGCAATATTTAATCCAAAAAGTGTTGGGAAAAAACTTAATACCTTAATCAATAATTACCAAAAAAAAAAAAAAAAAATAAATCTAGACCCAATCTGATTGACCATTTCTTGAGCACAATAAATGAGCTTGCTTATATCGGTAAATGTCAATGCATTAAAACAACGAATTGCAGCTGTGGTTTGGTTCCGAATCACCTACAAGAGTTTATTATCGAATCAGCATACAAATAGAAAGCATACGATTCTCGAATTCATGATAGATGTAGCAGATCAACAATCAACACAGCCACCAACTGTTCATGATCCAACATATGACCCTGGCTCATCGAATATGGATGTTGAGTCTGAATTCACATTTCAAATACCAACAAAAATACACCCTGTCACGTCGAAAAGAGGACCGTATAACAAAAGATTTGACGCTTTAAATTTTGCCATGAAGTGGATCATATCGGATCGAGTCGCATCTTGTTTGGCTACGGCTCCTTTTAGAGACATTGGCTTCAGAGATGACCACGGCGAGTATATTATCATGGATAAAGCCAAAGAGGCTCGGTGAAAAAAGAAATGTCCCTACATTGTGCCGGAAACACCGTGGCGATACCAATGTTGTTGCGTTTTCTTTTGATTGCAAAAAAAAATGAGGCCTTTTCCCATTTGTTGGCCTTGTTTAAATATCAGGTTTGTCGAATTCAATTTAAAAGTCAAAATATTTTTTAAATGAAAACAGATTCGGAGAGCTGGCAAAATTTCCTTTTAAACAAGCCCAAAATCAATGATGTTCGTTCCATTTTTGGACTTTTCAACAGTGTTTTATAAAAAGCTATATAGTTTTTAAGGAGTACAATATAAAAATGTTGACCTCGCTAGGCGCAACCTAGGTATTGATTTTCGACGTATTGTTTCTTGGGTAAATTTTCTTAGAATTTACCGTAGATAACGTTTCTGCTATGCGCTTTGTTAATTTTCATCCGAACAATTTTACCCGCCCTAATGTACATATACTTATATTTATATATATTTCATGGTATATAGGTACAAAATGTACTTTAAATTTAACTTGGTGAATTTATACCATTATTGGTTTGCATTCTACTTCTCTCTGAGAACACCGTGTGAACCGACGCAGGGTATTTCGTAACCGATTGGTCTTTTCTAACTTGTTTCTAAAATAATAATTGTTTTGAAAATGATCAACTACACACAAAAGATGCTCAGCCGTCTCCTTTTGTTGCCGTTGAGACCTAAAGCCCAAATACATATCCTTAAAGACCCAATGCTCAACACATTAATTTATTCCTTTTAAAACGTAATGCTTTAATAGCCGCTTGGCCCCCTTAGGACTTTTATGCAAAATATGTCGGGCGCAGACCGCAATGGCGTGGACCTCGATAGCAAACCCGTAGGCCAGGCACCCATGGCAATACAGACCCCGGTGTTAGGCCCAAAGACTCCCGCACATGTGCCCGTATCGGTAAGTGAACCATCAGTGAACCAGTCCAGTACCAGGGCTGCACTCCTCCCAGTCTGATCGACTGACTTCTTGTTCTAACTTGTTTCTAAAATAATAATTGTTTTGAAAATGATCAACTACACACAAAAGATGCTCAGCTGTCTCCTTTTGTTGCCGTTGAGACGTAAAGCCCAAATACCTATCCTTAAAGACCCAATGCTCAACACATTAATTTATTTCTTTTAAAACGTAATGCTCAAATCGTTTCCCTTTAATCCCAATTTCTTAATCGTTTTCATTACTCCATCCTTTGAGATATAAAACTCAAGTCTATTTTCTTATTCCCTTTGAGCGCAATGTTCAGATCCTTTTTTTAATTGAGAACCAAACTCTTCTTGTTTTATTTTCTTTTATTTTCTTTTATTTTATTTTATTTTATTTTATTTTATTTTATTTTGTTTTTTTTTTTTTATTATTTTTGCCATTAATACTGACAACTCCAACTCCGCTCATCTATAGAATATAATATAAAATGTAATTGCTTAAATGAATTTTAGGGTATATACTCGTATTTTGTCATTTGGCATGTGATCATAATATACTATTTTCGAAATAGATTTATCACAACCGGTGGAGAATTTAACCTCAATCGTGACACAATATATTTAAGTATAAAAGCATCGGTTTTACCGAAATTCATATTGTGTTTTGTCAACAGTAATTAACACATGTTCTCTTTATATTTCAACAGAATCTAGATTCCAAATACCAAGGAACTCACTAAAAGTGGGTATTCAGTACAAATATTCATTGAAGGTGACGGCGATAGATGATCGAGATCGATATGCACATGCTGTTCAGGTCATAACCGTATATGGCAAAAATCTATTAACTGTGGAAATTATGTGTCTTGTAAATTGCGATATGAATCTCTTCAATCCGGCCAAGCGAGTACATTTAAAAGCTATCTGCACAGATTGTATGTATCAGAAGAAAACATTTTTCGAATGGAGCGTGCTTGGAACTGTTGTTGCTCAGACGGCTGTCATGGTTGCGTATATTAGTGTGCCATCTAATAGGGTTACCATTAAATTAAAAGTTACCACATCTGCTGGATACAGTGCAATAGTGTTTAAAGAACTTATAAAAAACTCTGCACCGAATGGCGGAAATTGCGATATAACCCCAAAATCTGGACTCGAAATTAAGACGAACTTTCTGGTGACCTGCACCAATATCTACAGCTCTAATCTACCGCTGGAGTACTTCCACATTGCAAAGAAAGTTATTGTTAAACGGTGTGTTACCCCAAGCTGTCATACACAGTTACCGATCACGGATCACATCTTTACTCGTGTCTGCGACCATTCACAAGAGTGCTCGGAGTACAAGATATGGGTGAAAGTACAACCGTGGCTAATGGGGGAGGATGTACGGAAAATAGTCACTATTGGAGAAACGAATGTACAACAGCTTTTTCAAGATGGGGAAGACATCAAAGCGTATCTTGTGCTCAACTCAGTGGCCGTGCATTTACGTTCCGCTGGCGATTTGCAAGTCCTTTTAGAACAATTTGAAAACCATCACCCAACGGAAGTGATAGAGTTGGGCAAAATAGCTAATCTGACGCGTACCGCTGCAGAATCGCTGACACCCCTAGATGCAAGTGAAACAAAGTTACTAACGCAAATGGTGCATTTGCTGAACGAGAACTTCGCAGCATCTATCGAGTTTGGACAAATAAACAATCTCGGGCTCTCACCTTATTTGAACATAACCCAGACATGTATTTCATTATTAGCCATGTTTACAAATATAACTGAGGCACTACCATTACCGCCAGAGATCATCTACAAGTTGGTACGTAACAAAACCCTCTCTGAGGAGTTGGTCGCTAAGTTGCGAGAGGATATTCTACACATTGAGGATCCGGAGGCTATGGATCGATCGTTAATTTGGCTCGATGCTGCGTGGGAACTCCATCGTTTGACTGGATACCTAGGTTTTGCAGCTTCATTGAATCTTAAACCCGATGAGGATCTTGTTCGCGTGGTCACAGATGGCATTGCTATGGAGGTCCTGTGCCTGTATGTAGATGGCCAAGCTAGTCAGACGGTGCGCACAGCCGATGGAGTGCACCTGGTGTTCTTCTCTGCGGAAGTTATGCTTGATTTAGTGCACCGCGAGAAAAATCGAGCACTCTGCTTGAAGGTAATCTCAATAGTACGTAGGTTAAACTGGTGGTTTCCAGAAGAAAGGCAGCCAAGTTCACGCGTTCTATCAGTGCGCGCATATGCTGTAGGCTCGGAGCCCACTGATATGAATTATTGGGTAAATAATAAGGTAGAAATTTTTGTAGTTCTTGGCAAATACAAGCCAGCACAAAAACAACAACAGTACGAAGTTATGAGCGATCCTAATGATCATGTTCGCGTCGAATTGTTGTCCCAAGCAAATCGGATTCGGAGTATAAGTGACGATGTTAATAGCGTTTTAGCCGATGAATTTGACGATGAGGATCTTGATGATTCATGGCAGTGGATGCTCGGCGAGGGCATTAATTTAATGGCATTTGCTCCGTCAAAGACTAAAGTTATAGATGACATTACCAATGGCATAAATATATGGACTGAATCGGCTAAAGATAAAAGTAGTAATGAATCTGGAGACAGCGGGCGTCAAGTACGAGTCGTGGAGGACGATGAAAACCGCGTTTCAACTCAAGGTAAATGGTATAATTGTTTAGTAAACGATTCGATTGCTTCTTACGAAACGACACACGTATTTACTACGGAAGTGAATGCAGCCAGCATCTTAGCTGTGCACTTTACGCGTTCTACACACGATATACGTGTTTATTTATCAATGTCAAAGGTACCTAAGCGTTTGGATGTTGCCACGTCGGATTGCATTATTCCACTTGGGACGCGCAACAAAACCTGCCTGCTTGCAAACAAGTGCCAGATAAGTCGTCTAGCTTATGTGGGTATACGCGTTTACAGCGATACGTTTTCGGAGTCATGTAGCGAAGTAGATCGAGATGAACGAGTCCAAGATGGTCCGGCCGAATTTAGTTTTGTATTTCAAATACGTGCTTGTGATTATTGGGTCTATTCAGCGAATGAACCGCATTGGGATTCAGACGGTTGTTTGCCGACCATGGAGTATAGTATAGCAAAGGGCATCCGCTGCAGTTGTGACTATGTAAGCACATATACAGCGTACGTTTTTAACAAGATAGCGATTAAATATCCAATGCTGGCGTGTTCCTACCAGAATCTACCAACTAACATTGAAGTTGTCATCTTCTATATGGTGCTTTGGTTCGTACTCGTCTTGATAGTTTTGCTATCATGGTACTGCGGAAAGAATCGAAATGTGACCTATAGTTGTCAAATGGCAGTTGAGGAAACGAATGTGCATGATCCGGTTCATGAGTTGTTAGTCTATTTAAAAACTGGTGGCACCGAATTTTCAGGCACCACTGCAAACGTTCATTTAGTTTTTCAGACAGTTTCACGTGATGAACTTCACTTTACTATATATCAAAACCCGGAGCGACCGGTCTTGAGAAAGAACACAACTCATGCTGTTAAGTTATGTACGCGAGATATTCGCCTGCCAACAAAAATAGCCGTCAGTCATGATAATAGCGGTCGCTACCCTAGCTGGCTTTGTCACTCCATCATAGTTATTGATCTGCACTCACGTCAATGCCAGATATTTGAAGTCAATCGCTGGATACTACGACGTCAACTCGTTGTCGTAAACTCACCGGTATTCAATGAAAGCGACCACCTCGGCCACAAAGCATGGTGGCAACGGTTTAAGCGTAGTATGGAACGATATTTTACTAATTGGGCTCTGTTCCAGCCAATTTTTGGCGATTGGCTTTTATCGCTGTGGACCCGCGAATTAACGCGCTTTGAACGCGTTTGTATCTGGACCACAAAGTTTGCCGTAATGATTGCTATTGTGGCAATCTATTACGGACGTACCACCATCGACACTTATGAAGATGAGCGCTCTTACTTCGGGCACAGCTCATTGATACACTGGGATGATGTGTTAATCCTAAGTGTGTCCAGTTATATTGCTGTAACAATCATTCAGTATGGCTACGAGTTTATTTTGGTTCCAATTGCGTACAGCCGTGAATTATTGTAATTGGATAAAGCCACCACAATTATAATAGTTCAATTTAATACAAAATGTTATTATTTTTATTATAATACTATATATATATATATATATATATATATATATATATATATATATATATATATATATATATATATATATATATATATATATATATATATATATATATATATATATATATATATATATATATATATATATATATATATATATATATATATATCATCATCACTATTTAAAATTGTATCGATTCGGTATATTTATTTGTATGTAGCCCTAAATAAGCTGTGTAATGTCCGTTAGCACACCAAATAAAAAATTACATTCACCATTCCGATACTGAAATAAACGAAGAAGTTGCGCCATTTTTATTTTAATCAGCGACTTCACTTCAAATTAATTTGTTTGCAATTTGTTAATTTGTTCTATTGTCTCATCTCTGAAAGACTTTTTTTCATACAATTTCAATAAAGCGTTTATATATAAATAGGTGAAGAGAGAACAGTTGACTACAATTTCACATGAATTCAACACAATCGCTTGATTCTCTTTTATTGAAAGGTTGTGAAGAGAGGCTTCTGCTCCATACAGTAGAAGCAGGATTGTCAGTATCAGAGCCTTCGAGAGAGGGCTCTGCTGCTAACTTGCTTTCTGAGCCCAAAGTAGCAGTGATTATCAAACGTGATTTTTCGTCTGATCTTTACGCTGACGTTGTTCTCGCTGGTAATTTCTGTTTCCAGATAGACGAAGTTTTCTACAACATTGAATTTGAAGACACGCTAATTGTCTGCGATTAGACACCAGAACTTCGTGTTGGCCTCGTTCACCTCTAGGCCCTTGAAACGTGACTGTTTCTCAATCTCCGATAACACCCTGCTAACTCGCCAGTCGTTCGTACCGATAATGTTAATATCATCAGCATACGCGAGTTGCATGACTTACATATGGAAGATCGTCCCCGACCGTTCTAAGTATGGGCATTGGCGTAGGATGCACTCCATCAAAGAACTGAAAAATCGTACGATAAAGCATCATCCTGCCTGAAACAATGCTTTGGTTGTGTGATAGCGTGATCTTGTAAAGACGAAGGGTCATTGTTGGGATACATCGTTGAACATGCATTCATCGGACCATATTTTCACTCAGATTAACATTATTGTAACATTATTGTCCTTGCAGAGAAACAATCCGGGCTTAAGACCTTCGTTCAGAGTTTTGACCTATTGCTAAAACTTTCAAGTTTCTTTTCTCGCGATGTCGCTCTCTAACAGCTTGCGTTGGTGCCGACTACATATTTCTTTTCTAAGCGGCGTCTTTCTCTGCAGTAGCTTGGCGACACTTCTCGTTGCACTATCTAACATATTGGTCATCTTTGGGTAAACGATTTATCATTGCTGGAGACTTTAATGCAAAACACACCCATTGGGGGTCGCGATTGACCAACTCGAAAAGCAAAAACTAAAGCAATAAATAGAAGCAAAAGCATGCATTTAAGTACTGGCGAACCAACTTACTGGCTTTGAGACACAAACAAACAGCCGGACTTAATTGACTTTTGTATAATTAAAAGCTTTAATCAAAAGGATTTTCAAATAAAGTCTAGATTTGAACTTTCTTTAGACCACTCACCGATCCAACTTAATTACTCATTGTTAGTACATAATGAAATAGAACAGTCACAACTAACCAACCATAAGACTGACTGGGAAGCCTTTTGAGAGTATGTAAATTTACATCTCGAGAAATATATACCCCTCAAAACAACAGACAATATATATTATTATATTATTTATCTAAACGACACTATTATCGAAGCAGCTTTTAAAGCAACACCGATAGTTAGTTATAACTAACGATACCATTACACCCCCATCAATTCGACAAATGATAAATTAAAAAAGAAAAAGTCGTAAAATATTGAAAATTTCCAGGTCTCCAGATAATAAAAGAAAACTGAATAAGGCAATAAGAGATCTAAATGAAGCTTTAAAGAAGCATAATAACACCTGTGAGGGAATGAAATTTCCGTTAAATTTCATGCTCACAAAACTTATGCTCAGCTGATGTTGTCACAGCTGTGCCAAAACTAGGGAGTCAATGCGATCGTGAATGTCACAGAGCGGGACAACAGATACGTGAAGCAACAGGGTGTTAACAGCTGGTATAGTGGTAACAGCGAAATAGAGATGGTAAATACTACAGAAGAGGGAAATGTTAACAGCAGTAGCAGAATTATGAACTTCAAGGGCTGTTATGGTTGATGACGTCACCGGCCATTACAAGGCGGCTTAGAATTCAATTCTAGGACTTATAACGCTAAGGATTATGGATATGAATGATAAGGGGCATTACAATTGCAATGCGGGTCAATTTGGAATGCTAATTCGATAGTATTGTCGGTTTTGAGTACAGGAAAGCTGTAAAACCCAGAGCCGGAAAGTAAAACAGAGAGTTGTTAAGCTGATACAAACGTGATTTAACTGACACAGGTTATTGAAGTCAAGAAAAATGGTTGCAAGTCTCCGGGTATATGGTTACACATGGCAAAGGAAGATGGCATTGCCCTGCAAGTGATCCTGAGAGTGTCAAAGGGTATGAATTAAAGGGTTTACAGTACCAAAAACGGACAATGTTAACGAATGCTATGGTTACAGAGGCATAATTTAAACTATTGCAGCCGCTCGAATTATGTAATAGTGCCAATATGTATGCAACTATTGTGGCTGAAGGGATGACGTCATCTATGGGCCAATAACATTGCCGAAATTTAACGGAACGCCAAAAGTTCAAAAGAAATAGCGAAATGAACTTTATATGTGGTTGTTGTTGGACAATGTATTTTGTATGAGTTTGTGGGCAATGACATCCAAAATGCATAAGAAATCAATGTAAAATCATCAGCGCGCAGGGGTATAAAGAAGGAGTGGCGCGACAATCTGGCGCCATACAACGGGACCAGTAATTAAGGACAGTGCTTTAAAAGGAACAACATTTGTCGCAGTAGGGGAGGCTATTGCGGACTCTTGTTGAGTATAGCCTTGGCTATTAGTCAGTGGGTTACGGACTCTTGTTGAGTATTGTTTTGGACTCTTGTTGAGTATTGTTTTGACTTTTAGTCAAATGGTTTTGGACGCTTGTTGTGTATGATTTTGGTCTCTTGTCGAGGACAAATTGGCACTCGGTGGAAGGGCCACGAAGGATATTGAGTTTGGACCCCATTGAGAGAATATTCGGTTCAAAAGGTTCGAGTAAAAGGAGTGATCCGTGGGTCGCAAAATAATACAGAGGTTTAAGGAATGAATTTGTACATTGGAATCAAATAAAAGGATTTGATTATTCGGTGTTGAAAGAAATTCAGAAGTTGAGCATTGGGTCTCAGAAGGATTTGAGGACTAAGGAAAATAATAGGAAAATAAGTGGTTCAATTTTAAGTTGGCATTGGAACGAGGATATAGTTTAAAGGATAAGTGAAATTAATTTAGAATTATGGACTTGCAGTGGAGCAAGAATAATTCAAGTTAAAACGGTATTCAGATCTTGCACTGGCGCAAAAGCACTAATGATAAAATCATTGGTGGTGAGGCAGGATTTGGTTATTTGAGGAGGAATACGACTAGTACTGTCACGAGGATATTGAGTGCCCAGTGAAGTCCTTGGGGTTTAAGTCCACAAAAGACATCACTGCTGAGATTTGGTTGGCACAAAGATCATGACATAGCCGAGTGTATCAAAAAACATAATTAAAATAAAAATAAATTGTTTCCTTACCTTGAAAATACAAATTTATGTAAAGCAAACTCTGGAAAAGCTTAGCTATCCCAGCCTTTGACCCGGGACAACCGGAAGTCCTTTACACGTCTCCATCACAAACTATCTTAAGAAATTAACACCTACTTCTGATACAAACTACTCACTGTGGAGAGCAACAAAAAACTTGACTAATAAAAGTATCGCAAATAACTGCGTTACCTAAACATGGCAAAGATGCGACAAAACCGTCATCCTGTAGGCCAATCAGTCTTCTACCGATATTACCCAAAGTATTCGTAATAATTTTATTTGATCAGCTTGAACCAATTTTGATATCCAAACGATGCATCCCAGACCATCAATTTGGATTCCGCCGAAAACAGTCCACCATTCAACAAATCCACAGAGTGACTAATAAAATATCTGCGGATTTAGAAGCCAAAAAATTCTGCATAGGTGTTTTTATTGATGTGGAAAAACAATTTGATAAAGTGTGGCACGACCGCTTACTCACCTTGTCATTATGACCCTTATACATGTCAAAAAATGTACTTAGTATCTTTAAGATAGATGTACGAATAAAATGGTAAATAAATAAAAAAAAATATCCTAACCAGGATCATCAGGATATTTGATTTGTTTGTGGATCATGTTCTGTTCCGTTCCGTTCCATTCCGTTTCGTTTCGTTTGTTTTGTTTCATTATGCTACCCACAAAACGAGTCAACAACTTAATACATACATATGTTGATGAGAACGGCGTATGTTATTTTTAAAAAAATTATATAGGGTGTCTCAGAAGATGCGCTGGATTTGATTTTTAAATAAAAAACTGTTTTTTTTTTTAAAGTTATGAAACTTTTATTGAAACATAAGGTTAACACACCGGGTAAATAACACATCGGACATTATTAAAAAACAACAACAACAACAATAAAATGCCGATATTGAAAACAAAATCATCTTTAGTGACATTGCTTGACGTGTCGTGGGCTTATTCACATAAATCTGTGACTTCAAAAAACCGCAAAGAAAAAAGTCTAGAGGCGTCAGATCACATGATCTAGGCGGCCAATTCTGGTCACCAAAACGCGAGTGTTTCTCGTGCTGTACGGCATGTGGCACCGTATTGTTGAAAATATATGTCCTCCACATCAATATCTTCAAGTTTCGGCAAAAAAATACTGGTTAACATTTCACGATAACGAACACCATTCACGGTTTGTGTTTGACCTGCCTCATATTCGAAGAAAAATGGACCGATGATGCCTCCAGCCCAAAATGCACACCACACAGTGAGACGCTGTGGATGCATTTGTTTCTCATAAATCACTCGTGGATTTTCTGAGCCCCAAATGCGACAATTTTGATTATTAACGAAGCCATTGAGATGAAAATGAGCCTCGTCACTAAAGATGATTTTGTATGCAAAACGTATGCAAAACGCTTATGGAAAATTTCACGAAAAGAGCGCGTATATGCCAGCAAAGCCGATGAGCTATTTATCCGATGTGTTATTCCATACATAACCTCATGACGTCTACTTTATGTTTCAATAAAAGTTTCACAAATTTTCAAAAACAAAAGTTTTTTATTGAAAAATCAAATCCGGCGTAAATCCTGAGACACCCTTTAGCTTAAAAAAAACTATAAAAACACGCTTTAATAGTAATGTGAACTAAACAGTAAAAAATTATTTTGAATAAGTTTAAAATGAGAATTAAGTTATTGACAAAAAATTAACTTTACCATAACTTTTTTTAGTTTTTTTAAACTATAATTTTATTTTTTACTTTTTAGTTCATATTATATTAAAGCGTGTTTTTTTAGTTTTTTTTTTTAAACTTTAATTTTATTAACTCACGAGAGCGTAACGATCCGGCCACCCAATAGGTTAAGGGACCAGAGACGCAGAAGTGATTGCGGGGAATAAGCGCGCTATCGAAATAAAAGAAACGGTAAAACATAAAAGAAAAAAAAAAATCCGAAAAAAAAAGTTCCTGGCAAATTGATCTCCAGGAGATATGACATAAATTGGCCTCCACGAAGTCCCGATTTAACCACTATGGACTTTTTCCAGTGGGGTTACGTCAAATCTAAAGTTTACGGTAACTGACCGACTTCCCTGGCACAATTAAAAGAAAATATCCGTCACGAAATGGCATCCATTACGGAGAATACCTGCCGAGCCGTCATAGGAAATTTTAGTACTCTATTAAATGAATGCCGTGACCGCAACGGTTTACATTTGGACAATATAATTTTTCAGTAATAAATTCCCAAAGTGTGTATTATAATATGTAATACACATTTTTTCATTAAACTGCTTACTTTTTTATCGATTTTTTAAATCGTCCATTTTTTCAATATTGAAAAAATGGACGATTCCAACTATGACGTATGGAAGATCCATATGTGGAGCTGTGGTTCGTTGTGGATGGTGAAAATGCATGAGGAGGCGAAGTGGGTTCTCCTAAATGACAAAGCTGTGTCAATGATAATTCTTTCAATAAATGCACCGCAAATAGCCATAGTAAAAAAGTGCAAAACAGACAATGAGATGTGGGCTGGGCTTAAGCTGGTGCATGATCCAACCGGACCAGTGCGTAAGGTTACTTTGTTTAAACAGTTAAATAATATGCTCATGAAAGAGGGTGAGTGTGTTGTTCAATATGTGCGGGGTTCACCGAAGTGGTGGATACACTTTTAGAGATCGGCATTACAGTCGAGGAGGAACTGGACTACAAGGCATGACCCAGTGAGCAGTGTGTCTACACAAAAGCGAAGATAAACGACGTAAACATAATTGCAGTTTATGTAGATGACTTACTTATTGCGTGCAGTGACAAGGGTGAGATCATTAAAACTAAACAAGAAATTGCATGTATTTTTTAGGTAATCGACAAGGGTCCTGTACATCAAATTAACGGTGAACCGAAAGTAGCACATACTTCAAAAGAGAGTGTCGATCAGTTGCAACACCTCCAGAGGCAAACTACCAAGTGAATTGCACCAATGAAGACTGCGAAGTTGTTGATGCGACGGAATATCAATCCGTGATCGGGTCAATTATGTACATCGCAATTTCTTCGAGGCCAGATGTGTTACATTCAGCATGTAAATTGTCGCATAGAAATATAAATCCACATAGCGAACATATGGCCGCAGCAAACCATGTATTGAGGTACTTACATGCAACGTCGAATTTTCAGTTAAGATACCTGAAGACCGGCGAGAATATAAAGGGCTATGCAGATGCAGACTGGGCAGGCGACGCGACGGTTAGAAAATCGTACACCTGCTACACATTTTTCATGGGCGGCGCAGCGTTTTTTTTTTGGCAAAGTAAGAAGCAGAATGCAGTAGCACTCAGTAGCACAGAGGCAGAATATATGTCACTTTCAGCAGCAGCAAAGGAATCTCTATATTTAAGAAAATAATTTAATGAAATGAATTTGAGTGTACAGTTAGGTACAGTTCTTATACATGGAGATAATTTAAGCGCTATTAATCTTGTAAAGAACCCAGTGTATCATGCTAGGAGCAAGCATATCGATGTTAAATTTCATCATTTAAGAGAATGTTATAAACATAAATTTATTGTATTGATTGAATTGAGATGTGCTCACAAAGAACTTAGCAAAATGCAATCATGAAAAATTTTGCGGTATGCTTGGCTTAAAATGAAATTTTGAATACTTGCAGTAGTATAAGAATTGAAGAGGAGTGTTAGAATGTCAATTGTTATACCCTGTCATATTTATACACTGGAATATTACTCTAAGTGTTAAGCATATAACCTCTGTAAGTGAAATATGAATAAAATGTATTTTAGTTGCACTCAAATCGCCACCGAGCTCAGCTAATGTTTTATGTATTGAAACAAACTTTGTTTTATTATACATTGTAGTTTATTAATTTCTCTTAATTAATAATATTTTTTTGCTGCATTTTAATAATTTTTCCCTATTTCCCTTGTTCACGACTTAACGACGACTTGAGAACGACTTAACCGATTTCATTCAGCTTTTTCTTATGTTTTCTATTAATTTCTAGAAGGTTCTTACGGAACGAAAAATTAAGAAAATTGCGCAGAAAATTGGAAAATTTGAGAAAACTTAACGACTAATATATTTATATATAAAAATCTTCTGTACGTGTGTACGTGACTGAACTCCTCCAAAACGGCTGGACCAATTTTGATGAACATTTTTGTGAGATAGAGGGATGAAAGGTTGTATACATGGTTCGAAGGGGGCAGGGAGAAGGGGTGTTAAAGTAACGGTAGGTAGGGAAGAGACAGAGGAATGGGTACAGGGTAAAGGGTGGTAGAAGAAGGGGTGAAAGGGGCAGGGGACGATGGTTAGGGGAATGGGTAGTAGGGTAAGGGGCATAAGGAATGAGGGACAGGGACGGGAGAAGGAATGGCTGGGATAGTAGTGGCACAGGGAAGGAGAGGCCGGTGAAGAGGCAGAAACGGGTGTTAAAGTAACGGTAGGTAGGGGAAGAGACAGAGGAATGGGTACAGAGTAAAGGGTGGTAGAAGAAGGGGTGAAAGGGGCAGGGGAAGATGGGTAGGGGAATGGGTAGTAGGGTAAGGGGGCATAAGGAATGAGGAACAGGGACAAGGAGAAGGAATGGCTGGGGTAGGAGTGGCACAGGTAAGGAGAGGCCAGTGGAGAGGCAGAAACGCGCCGGGTACCAGCTTCTAATAAAATAAATATAAAATAAAAAACCCATAGTCGAATTACATTGTGAATCGATTGAATTAAACACCATAATATCTATAAATAGGGGAAAGTTACAATACAGAGAAAAATTTGAACTTTATTATCTATTTTTCATTTTTATTGTATTGAATTTTCGATTTTCTTCTGGCCCTAAAAATCTAAATGTTTCATATATGTTGGCCCTTATTACCTTTAATATGATGTTTTGGCGACCTAAGCGAACATTTCCAACTCGAGATATGACCTAAAATGTGAAACTATCTAAAAAAAAAAAAAAAAAAAATTATAAAATATAAATTATATCTCAGAAACCTATCTCTAGAAATATTTTTTATTGCGGTTTTCGAGTTTTGTGGGCCATAATACATAAGAAAAAAATAGTGGCATTAAATATACATGACATGTTTTTTTTGGTATACTATTGTACATATTTTAATGTCATTAGTGTTTAAATATGATTTAGAACATAGGACAAGCCGTGGCTTGCATGTGGCGCATTCGGGAACTCCAATTGTCGATATATATACTGCCAAGTCGTCCACAATGGATGGTTTGTTCGAAAAAAAGTAATGACTTCACGTAAGCCCAGAGAAAAAAAATCAAAAGGCGTTAAATTGCACGACCTCGGTTGACAATTGACTGGTTCTTTTCGAGAAACAATGTGTACGCCAAATGTTCCGTAAGTGGATTGTTTGACGTTCTGAATGGCATGTGACACCGTTCTGTTAGAAAAACACGTCTTCAATAAAAAGCCCATTCAATTGGGGATTGAAATCGAGAATCTCACAATTTCTTTACTCTGTGACAATTTTGCTTATTTTGCATGTCTATGAAAACAAAAATGAGCCTCATCACTCAACACAAAATTGCGATCGAACAGTGGTTTAACTTCCAGAAGATTTTCAGCCCATTTGCGGAACGAACAACACAAATGATGATCATTCGGCTTTAATTCTTACAACAGCTGGATTTTATAAGATCGTAAGCCGAGATCTTTACAAAAAAACTTTCCATAAAGTGGGTCGTTTGGGTCCTCCTAAATACAAAGCTCTACAGCAGCAATTATTTTTTTCTGTGTGCCCTGTACGACGTCTTTGCGGATGCGTATTATCATTAAGAGCAGGGGCTAACGCTCACTTTGGAGGGGGACCTCTATTGCAATTTTGTTGGTATATTATTTTATGAAAATTAAGCGAAAAAAGCATTTCTGTAGTGATCAAAAATCCTGTTGGGGGGGGGGGCGTTCCCCTGTTTCCTACCCCTGGATTCGACAATGATTTAGAGTATACATAGTGTGGAAACGAACTAAGTTTAATAGAATTTGTCGCCAGGATGGACAATTATGTCAACCGTAAATCAAAAATAGCGCACGGCAAATAGTGTTGCCGACAGTGTTGTAAAACATCAGCACGATTTTCAAAATAAATTATGCAAAGTTTGTAGCAAACCAGACTGAGCACAAATGACATAAGCGTTGCCAGATCTGACCAATTTATGACAGTTTAACCCCTGTCGAAGAATGGAACCTTTAAAAAACACTGTATCTTTCAGATTAACATTTTGTGTTAATATTAAGACATGGAAAGGGTGGCTGGTTTTCGATATTTACAGTTTGTATTTACAACACTTTTGATTGCTTGCACTAGAACTTTGCATAGTCAGTTGATCCTCGTTTCTACCACCTTATAGGATTTCTTTCGTCTGTACCGCCTTACACTGGAATAATAGCTTTTAGTAATTGTACGCGTATGCAATCTTTGTATTTTTTTTTTTTATTAGAAATCACGCATCAATAATAAGTATTAAAATTGGTGCGCACTGTGCAGGCCATCTTGGATAAATGAAATAAACATTAAAGAAATATTAAAATGCTGCTACGTCTGTGTGATTTTCTTACACTTTGGCTCACTAAGCATTTGCTGAGACGAGTTATTTACATATTAATGTTACTTTCTTTAACGCATCTATACATGTGTAGTGTTTTGATTTATTTTCAGATAGTGAACCTTGCAACACTAGCGTATGTGTCACCCGAAGTTGAAGAAACATTGGCTTTGGTTATTTTATCAGCTAACCGTTTACCTTTCTTGTCTAAATGACACGAACCCATAAAAATTTATAATTTGAGTAGATTTTAATAGAAGGGATCTGATAGTATAGGGGTAAATATTGAAATTGTTGATGTTGGAATTTTTTTTTTTTTTTTTATTAATTTACAATCTATCAATAAGACAATAAGTAAATTAGTTGAAAGTTCATAATATAACAGAAATAGCTGTACTCCAGTGAGAACAGCTATTATATTCAAAATTCTTTAATTAAGAGTTTATTTAAATCTTTGTGAATTTGTTTTCTAAACTAAGCTGCGATTTTCTCCCAAGCAGCCAATACATTTTTTTGTTTTTATGTTGAGTTTCTTTGTCTTGCCTTTAATATGACTCTTCCAAGTTACTCTCCGATTTATATCGAGTCCAAGATAATTTGCGGAGTCACTATGAGGAATTTGTGAATTATTTAAAAATACTGACGGACAATCTCCTCTTCTCAGAGCAAATGTGACATGTTTCGACTTCTCAGTATTAACCTTTATTTTCCATTTCTTAAGCCATCGCTCTATTTCAACTATTTCATTTTGAATATCTTGAGATACTTCTGCCGCAGTGTCTTTAGATGCAATTATAGCTGTATCATCAGCATAAGTGGCTACTTGAACATCACTGACAACAGGAAGATCGGCAGTGAATATTGTGTAAAGGACAGGTCCCAGAACACCAGCATGGATACTATATAGTTTCGATGTTTTTCCTTCCATTTGAACATAAAAGTGTCGATTGCTTAGATACGATTTCAATAAGAGGAAAAATGGAGCAGGAAGCAGTTTTTTCATTTTATATAACATGCCTGGATGCCACACTCGGTCAAATGCTTGTTGTATATCAAGAAATACTGCCGCAGAATACAGTTTCTTCTCGAATCCACTTGTAATTATATCCACTATACGATGACATTACTCTGGAGTCCCATGACCTCTCCTAAACCCAAACTGATGTTCCGCTATTATATTGTATTCATCCAAAATTGGTAACAATCTACTCATAAGTATTCTTTCGAATACTTTGGAGAATGTCACCAGCAAGCTAATAGGACGGTAGGACGAGAGAATATTTTCAGGCTTGTTTGGTTTTGGAATCATTATCACCTCCGCACATTTCCATTGTGTAGGAAAGTGATCCAGCCTCAAAATCGCATTGTAAATTGTGGCTAAAAATTTAATATACTTTTGAGAGAGCATTTTCGTAACTCTTCCGTCTATTTTATCATAGCCTGGTGACCTTTCTTGATTCAGTTTTGCGAATTCTTCTTTGATTTCAGACACAGTAATTCTACGAATTGGCATGCACAGTTGACAAGGTACATCCAGAAACTCTATTATTTCAGTATCTTCAGACGCAAGATTTGAATTTGGTTGAAATGTTGAGTGTAAATGTTGTGCAAATGCCTCAACCATAGCTTTGGCGGTTTTACACCATTATGATTAAGTATAGCAACATTTCGTTTTGCAGGTCGTTTTAAATATTTGGTAGCTCTCCAAAGGCTGTATTCATAGTCTTTCGTGTTAGGATCCAGACTTTTGAAAAACTCTGCAGTTGCTTCATTTCTTACTTCGTGCAAGCGTTTTTTAAGTTGGAATGATGCTGTATTGTACCTAGTTTTATCTGCTGGACATCTACTGGTTTGCCAATTTTTCCGAAGCTTTCGCTTATTATTTATAAGGTTCCTAAGCTCAGCTGATATAAAAACAGTATTCGCTATAGAACTTTTGGCTGGTGCAGTACACAACAGACCTGCTTCATGTATAATGTTTGTAAATGATTCCACAGCCGTATCCACTTCTAAACCAGTTTTGAGAGATATATTAGTATTTAGTTTCGCATCTATCCAATCTTGAAATGCTAAAATATCTGTCCTAGATGAGACAATTTTATATTTATTTGATAGTGCTGGAAGAGCAGTGCCATATGTAATTATAATTGGCGAATGGGCTGAACTTAGGTCATAGTTGTCCGAAATTTCCAGATGATGCCGTGGTATTCCAAAATAAACTGCAAAATCCAAAAGATCCGGTATTTTGTGGGGGTCTGATGGCCAATATGTTGGTTTTCCCGTAGACAGTGTTGAAAAATTATTGGTATTTATGCATTTATATAGCTCCTTTCCTTTGGGATTTGCTAACCTTGATTCGAACCAAGGGTGTTTGGCATTATAATCTCCACCAACAATAAATTTACAACCAAGTTTTTTGAAAAAGTTACAGTAATCTTGTTCTTTAAAACAAAATCGTGGTGGAAAATACACGGCACAAACTGTAATATCAAATGACATGCATTCAACATTAATGCAAGCAGCCTGAATAGCATTTTCTTTAACTATTTCCATGATATTATGTTTAAGCCCTCTTTTAATTAATATTGCAGAGCCGCCATGAGCTCTATTATCTGGATGATTTGCAACTATTAGATCATATCCATGAATTTTAAAGTGTGTCCTGTTGGTAAAATGAGTTTCTGATACCAAGAGGATATCAATGTAATTAGATTTAAGGAAAAGTTTTACTTCTTCTGTGTGGTTGGAAAGCCCATTTGCATTCCATATAGCAATTTGAAGATCTACTTGCATATTTTTGATATTAACAGAGATATCATGTTGAGGAGGTTGTTTGTTAATTCAAACTGTTTGGCTAATAAACCTTCGATTCTTTGGAAAGGGTCTTCGTCATTTGAACTTCTGTTTTCTCGTAGTACTTGCGCATAAGATGGGCGGTTTCCGCTAGTATTAAACTCATTTGGTCTGTGCGAAGATGAAAAGCTATGCTCCTGAGGTGGTTTGCTTGAATGCTGACGAGAAGAATGGCTATTAGGCTTCTGCTTTGCAACTAATTCTTGATAAATTTTGCATCCCTTGTAGCTGGCAGCATAATCTTGTAAGCAGTTAACACATTTGGCAGGCAAATCCTTGTCTTTCTGACACTCTGAAGTAGGATGGAACATTGAACACTTAACGCATCTAAATGTTTTTGTACAATACGTCTTGGTATGACCAAACTCTTGGCATCGAAAGCATTGTACAATGTCCGTTACTTTCCTGGGAGGCTCTGCTTTAATTACTGCATTGCTTAGGTATTTCAGGTCATAAATTTCTGCATTGTTGTTTTTCGGTTCCAGATCAATAAAGAATATGTTCAATGGATGCTTGGTAATACGACTCCTAACATTGCTTATATTCCTTACGTAATGACCTAACTCTTCAATTTCATTTTTAATTGAGTCAATTGGTGTAGAAAAATGTAGATTTTTAACTGCAACTCTAAAAGAACGCTCTTGTTTTAACTGGTAAGTGTGAAACAAAACCTTAACTCTCTTAAGTGTTGTTATAAACTTTCTATAACTATCCACAAATTTAACCATATCGCGTATTTGACCGTTTCGTTGGGACTTATAGGTAAAATCTTCTTTCGAACGAGTTTTGGTAACATAATTTATCATACCATTTATGTCATTAACATTAGCCAGTATTATTGGCGGAGGCTTCGGAATAGTATTTCGCTCACTTGATTCCTCTTTGTTTTTTTCCTATTTTCGCTTCAGCATTTCCAGTTTCCTCTTTATCCTCCTCAGTCTCCACACTGCTATCAAGAATCTCTAGTTCAGCAAAACGATTTGTGCTTTTAGCTGTACTATGTATTGGGTCTAACAGCAGTTTTTTCTTGGAAAAATTTGGCGAGCTGGAGATTGACCGTTTGTTTGATTTTGTTGTCTCAATTCTTTGCCAATCCATAGCTGCATCAATACCGCCGCCGCTACTCATGATGCTATTTTTAGCACAGATGCAGCAGGTGCAGGCGAACTGATAACGGAAGTTTGTTTTTTATTTAAGTTGTTGTTGTTGTTTTTTTTTTTTTTTTTTTTTTTGCAAAAGAAATGGTAATGTGTCGTTTGATCGCAATGCAATACGACTTTGCACTTTGACAGTCTGATTGTAACTATATGTAGGAAATTGAATTATTAAATTGCTGCTAATGAATCAGAACATATCTATAATAAAGTTTTCGTTCTTGATTACATATACGCACATAAAAAAAAAATATCAATATTAATTTTATTCATTAAATTTATTCAATTTTCATTCATAAATTTTTTCATATCATATAATACTTAATTTTCATATCAATATCATAAAATGATATGAAAACGTTTCAAATTAATATGAAAAATATTATATTGATCTGAACTCATATCGAAAATAGGCACACCAAGAGAGATGAAACAAAAAATAATTTAATTCGCAGAGTTCTATATCAATTTTACAATTATGAAATCTGTGTAATAGAACTAAATTAGCCTTAAAGTCGTCTAAATCTCAAAAAATTTGGCAGCAAATCGATTTTCGTACTAATAGTTTGTCTGAATGTTTTTAACGCATTAAAGGAGGTAAAGGTAATAAAGTACATGGCAGATGGTTTCTAAACTAAAGCACACCTTTTAGATCCAATGGTCGCGGGAATATCTTCAAGAACTTCAGCAGCGACAAAAGTGGAAAAGGTCATAAGTCAACATAAGAGATGGAGATTTAGTACTACTAAAAGAAGACAACGTCCCTGTTATGCAATGGCCTATGGGGAGAGTAATAAACACAGATATAAAAACAGCAAATGGAACCTACAAACGACCAGTTTATAAACTGGCACCATTGTTGTCAGATGAGGAGTGTTGAAACAAACATGCACTAACTGATAATTAATGTAATGGACTGAATAAAAAGTAGAAGGCAACTCGGTCACAACCATCACTTGTTACATCGATTTTAACAAAAAGCGATTACAACAATGAAGGCACCCAGTTCGGCCCTCAACCGTTTACGATCAACGTAGGTGATAGTGGAACCAATGTTCAACGGACTGGAGTATGTTAGAGTTCAGCATCAACAGCACTGATCGTTCAAACTAAATTTAATTCGCTGACAATTTGATGGTTTGATGATTTGTTTTTCCCGCAATTCAAACTAGAAACTTGCATGCAGATAAAAACTTCATATGCTTTTGTGTTACAACATATTGTTGCCAAAAACCATCGCTGTTCAATTTTTTAGCTGATATTCGTCGAGAGAGCAAATCTGCTGCATTGTGATGCGAACGTAACGCCATTGCTACTCTGTTTGCAACAAAAGTCTGAAACGATGTTGCCGGAGCGTTGATCCAGGCTAATACAATGGTGGAGTCTGTCAAAAAAAAAACATTTGACAGTTTTTAAATGAAAATCCTTCTGTACTCTTTTTGCTAATTCTGTTCCTAGAAGTGCAGCGCATAATTCCAGTCGTGGTAATGATTGCCTAGCTAAAGGTGCTTCGCTAGTTTTAGCGCACAGTACATTTACTGATACTCGTTTGTTTATGTTTGTAGACCGGACATAAACTGCCGCTCCATATGCCTTCTCTGATGCATCGACAAATATGTGCAATTCCTTTTTTATTGGAATCTGGCCACCATATATATGTCGAAGAACCTTGCATTCATTCAACAATTGAAGGTCCTCTCGAAATGCATTCCATTCATTTTGTTGCTTATCCGGAAGAGTCTCATCCCAATCAATTTCTTGCTCCCACAGATGTTGCATAAATATTTTCGCCCTTACAACAACTGGAGCAAACAATCCAAATGGATCAAAAATTTGAGCGAACTTTGAACAAACAACACGTTTTGTGATGATTGTTGCTGTGCAAAGTTGTGCTCGTCCACAGAGGCTGTCAATGTTAGGAATCCAGGTCAGTCCAACGGCCGTATCCTATAATTTTCTTGTAAATCAATAAAATCAACGTTAGAAACAATGTCTTCTTGAGGAATATCCTTCAGTAGCTGTTGATTATTTGCACACCATTTCCGCAATTTAAAACCGGACTGTAGTAGTAAAGTATTAAGCTCCTTTCGTGTTTGCACCTGTAAGGCAGTCGTCGACATAGAAATCATGTCGTAATGTTGATGCTCCTAATGGATATTGTTCTTCTTTTAAAGATGCTAAATGTTGCAGACTCTTAGTTGCTATATATGGAGCCGATGTTGTACCGTACGTAACCGTTTTCAGACGATATAATATTAATTCATCTGATGGGCTGTTTCTCCATACTATCATCTAGTAAAATTGATCCAATGAATTCATCCAGATCTGACGGTACATTTTTTCAATATCAGCTGTAAAAACAGCTGATTTGACCAGAAACTGTTCACAATGGTATAACTGATGTTTGGGTTGCCCGTAAAGTGGGCACGTAGATATATTTCCTGATGCAGCTGCAGAACATGCTTTATCTTTTATTCCTTGCTTCCTGCCGTTTGAGAGTTTGAGGGTCCAATTTTTTCGTTGATAAATATAGTAGTATTATATCCCAAGTGGTTGAATCAATACCTATATTTTTCAACGTAGCCAAACTTTCATGAATATTGTCATGAAATTCTTTTATCGAGTTGGGATCATTTGTCACTGTGGACTGATCCAGAAGTTTTTGAAAAACTGCAGTGCTCAATACTCTTTTATAGTTGGAGCGATCTTGCAACAATGTCCAAGCCGTTTCATAGTTAGCTTCAGTCAAGGACAAATGACGAATCAACCTTTCTGCTTCTCCTAAAATAGCCGTTTTCAAATACCACATCTTTTGAATGACGGGCAATGATGATTCATGAATCATTGTTTTAAAGATGTCATGAAATTGTTGCCATTTCAAATAATTTCGATCGAATCTTGGAATTGAAACCTTTGTCAATTGTACAATACTGCTGGTGACAATCCCGATGGTGGTATTGTCGTTGAACCAATCCATGGTGACTGGACTGAGAATTTGAACTCAGTTGCAGCTTTTTCTGCTGTTATAAAATTTGATAAATTCTATCCTAGATCAGTTGTATTATCAAAATCTCTGTAGATTTCTGTAGGAAGTGCAATTTAGATATTTGCTCCCAATATTCTTCAACTGAGGCCTTAAAATATGTTCGGCTCTGTGGAGTTATTGCACTCATCGTCCATGACAATGCATCGAAATATGCATTTCGCTGCCTTATAAAAGGGCGAATTTTGGCATTTTCTGCGTTGTTATTTTCTTCTATCCTTGTTCTTCATCCTTGTTAAGTTTTGAGTTCATCCGCACTCGATCCAAAAATTCTTCAAATTTTTGTTTAATTCTTTCTAATTATTTCATGCGCAAACAAATTATCCAAAACATTTTCTATTCAATCCACAGCTGCCAAAAATGCAAAATTCATGGCAAATATATATCTGAATATATATTATTTTAATTGAAAATTGTTAACTCTAACAATCCTTTCCAAAATTTAAAAATTGAAGTGTTTTTCAGCAGCGTTGCTGAACAAAATGGACAAGTATGAAAAGTATTAATACTTCGGTTCCAACGAAGTTAACGTTTTTCTTGGTATTGTTAGTTTTTTTTTCCAAATAGAAGATCTATATGGAACATCAATATGCCAACCACACCATACAAGAGTTGTGGTGGTGGTAATGAACAAGTATCAAGTTATATCTAAATATACAAAACATTTAAACTAATTATTTTGGTAAATTTGAAAGTCTTTCACCGCACGCACCATCTCACAAATGCGAGTGTACAATACATACATGAGCTATAATCCGTACAGAGACTGAATATGAATTTCTCTTTGGCATAACAACAATACAGCCAATTTGTCAAACAATTGAAACTAAATTGCGAATGTAGAAACTTTTACATCCACCCGACCATCGTTAGGTTGAGCTACTGGAGGTACTAGAACGTTGGGTTGAGCTATTGTACTTAAATCTGGCTTGTATACAATATTAAACAGCTACGAGTATATATGACTAATTTGGCTTTGATGCATTGCAAGGCATTGTATCTGCAGCCGGATTGCATATTAAAATTGGTATTTTCAGTAAGTAATGGAGTGTTTTTAGGTAAACGCACATAGTGTGGAAAAGAGTATTTTCACTTCGTTTGAAAATTTGTAGCAAACTAACAGATGCAACGTAGATCCCATAAGTGATTTTTTGATTCCCAGATCGAGTTTATAAAATTTTGTGGGTAACACGCCTACCACATTTGACATTTTTATTACCACATTTCACTTTACCCCAGACGGAAAGTTTATTTTCTTAACTTTTACAAACTTCGCACGTAGTGGAAAGTCACGGGATCACGACTACGAGATACCCTGAAATTTTAAATTGTTTTCTATTAAAAACATATGAAAAATATATTAATTAAAAAAGAAAAACAAAAAATGGAAACAAACTTATTTCCGGACATGCGGTCTTAAAAGTGTTCATATACAGATCAAATTATAGGCGTAGTGGGCGTGACTAAAATCTAAAAATTCTTCAAGTTTGAAGCCGGTAACTCTTATAGTTCCTGAGATGACTTGTGTCATACATCCGTACGGACCGACGTACGGGCGGACAAACAAACGGATATAGCTAAGTCGTCTCAGTTTCTGATGCTGATCAAGAACATCTATGTGGGAACCCTGGATCTAGCAGAGAGAACAACGCGCAGCGGTCGTCAGTTCTAGTTCTTTCGCTCTTTTGCCATTCTGTAGTTTTACAGTTTGCAGCTTTGCAGTTTTGCAGTTTACAGCATTGTGTGATATGCATCGGGTGCTAGTGAGTACTCGAAAAAAAGGAGTCGTAGAGAGAAGTCTTTGGAAGCAGAATCTCGTTTCGATCGCATCGCAAAACGCTATTTTATTGTAATCTAAATCCAAATTTATAAATATCATAATACTATTAAGTGAACTATTGTCGTCAAACAATTAACACAAGCATAAACTTAAACTTAAATATTGTTAAATTCTCTATAAATAAAATATAAAATTAATAATAAAAGATTCAACGAGAATATCATCTAATCATACATAGATTCTTTATGGGGTCCACCACGTCTCCTCTTTCATACAATCGCACATACTTATTATAACCATGTTGTTCTGGGTACGGGGTATAAAAACTGACCATACATTTATGAGTCAAAGTCTGGCAGCATACAGATTCCGCGTCGGAAGAACGTCTTGTCTTTAGAAGCAATCCAATAATCAACCAAATTTGTTGGTTTCCCCGTAGTTACGAGAATGCTGCACAGCCAGGCAAAACTAGTCGATCGGTGCAAATGGTTATCGGAAGGAGCAATGACTGGTGAATTCAGCGGATCGGGTTCCATTTGAACGTTTCCAACTTTATTTCAAATGGTTTTATACCATGGGTCCAAGAACTGTCACCACACTTGAGCCTCCAGCTTCGGAAACCTTGTTGAAACTTATTTCTTGCAAATGTAAAAACGGATGTGAGAGAGCCTGTGGATTCAGAAAGGCTGGACTAAAGTGCTCTGTTATATGCAGTGGTACCTGTGATAATTCGCAAGTTCCATCACAAGATACCGATGAAGAGGATGAAACGGAGATTTTCGGGTAGGAGATATTATCAAAAACTGGAAAACTTTCCGGATAAAACTTCCAAATGACGGGAGAGGTTACCTGGAAAGTTTTTCGGGAGTTTTGCCAATTGGTGATTTTATATA
This sequence comes from Leucophenga montana, assembly GCA_035044765.1. Classification (NCBI taxonomy): domain Eukaryota; kingdom Metazoa; phylum Arthropoda; class Insecta; order Diptera; family Drosophilidae; genus Leucophenga; species Leucophenga montana. The sequence goes on along the minus strand of JAWNNQ010000171.1, from coordinate 80,532 downwards.
TTTTGACATGCTCTTTCCGAATTTCAACTTTGCCACCTCGTATTTTTGCCGCTCAAGCCGCCATTTTGGAAAAATGGCGCTTAAAAACAGTTTTTGGATAATATCTCCTTTCCGACTCATTGTACGATGAAAATAGTTATGTAATAAATGAAACTAGAGAAAAATTTTTCTATAATTTATGTTGCAACCTTTTTTTTTTGTAAAATGAATATTTTCATCGTACGAGCGGCGCAAAGTTGACTCCAACACGAGTTTTTCATATATTAACGAAAAATATTCTACGACGCCTCCTCGGGCTCCCCTTGTCTTTTCCGACAGAGTTCGCTCAAGTATTCTGGCTGTGGTTGAATCATCAGTATACGTGTATCGTTGAAGTAAACGGTGTCGTACGCATTCTTGGAGCCTACCATGGCTACTAAAAAAGTTAACGGTTTTATTTGCGAAAATCCATTGCAAGGAAGTGAAGTGATTGAAGTGAAGGAAAAAGGATTGAAGACTTTTCGTAACTCAAGTGTTCGAAGACAGGACAACAATGTCAAAACGATATATATCCTTCTCTGTCGTTCCAGCACCAGATACCGATGAAGAGGATGAAACGGAGACTTTCGGAAAGGAGATATTATCAAAAACTGGAAAACTTTCCGGATAAAACTTCCAAATGACGGGAGAGGTTACCTGGAAAGTTTTTCGGGAGTTTTGCAAATTGGTGATTTTATATGGCACCCATAATTTTTGCTTCTGGACCAAGTCTTTGAGGCATTTTGCAATGATCTTTCCTACTCATTTTGACTTTGACACGAATCTTCATTAATCTATGCCTCTAATTCTCAATGATTCACAATGACATATACTAATTTTGTGCGTATACATAAGTAAAATAGCACTTTTTTATTCGCATTTTGGAAGGAAAAACATCGAAACTATATAGTATCCATGCTGGTGTCCCACAGGGCAGTGTTCTGGGACCTGTCCTTTACGCAATATTCACTGCCGATCTTCCTGTTGTCAGTGATGTTCAAGTAGCCACTTATGCTGATGATACAGCTATAATTGCATCTAAAGACACTGCGGCAGAAGTATCTCAAGATATTCAAAATGAAATAGTTGAAATAGAGCGATGGCTTAAGAAATGGAAAATAAAGGTTAATACTGAGAAGTCGAAACATGTCACATTTGCTCTGAGAAGAGGAGATTGTCCGTCAGTATTTTTAAATAATTCACAAATTCCTCATAGTGACTCCGCAAATTATCTTGCACTCGATATAAATCGGAGAGTAACTTGGAAAAGTCATATTAAAGGCAAGACAAAGAAACTCAACATAAAAACAAAAAAATGTATTGGCTGCTTGGGAAAAAATCGCAGCTTAGTTTAGAAAACAAATTCACAAAGATTTAAATAAACTCTTAAATAAAGAATTTTGAATATAATAGCTGTTCTCACTGGAGTACAGCTATTTCTGTTATATTATGAACTGTCAACTAATTTACTTATTGTCTTATTGATAGATTGTAAATTATTAATAATAAAAAAAAAAATATTCGCATTTCGGTATTTTTATTTTTTGTTATAAAAAATAGTACTTTTTGCATTGTAAATGCAACTCAGTATAGTATTGCATTTTGCACGATGGCGACTGCAGAGAAAAAATAAGAGTGAAATTGACAATAAAATAATTGAAAAAGACAGAAGTATAAACCTTAAACCAATTCAACGACAAGCCAGCCCCCATACCAACCTACTGCCCACTTTTGTGTTTTTGTTAGAAAAACTTCCTTATTTAAATCAATATTAGCTTAAAATTTTGATTTGGTGGACAACCGCACCATATACATATACAAATGGGTGTATCCCGCCCACTTTTCGAGGTTGTCCCATACAAACCCACAGCTCACTTTTATGCATTTGTATGAAAAACGTCAATATCAACTCGAAATTCGATATGGTGGCATCTCTGCAGTCGCTTCATAAACATCTACTATAAGGCGTGTACCGCCTACTTTTTGGGATGGCCTTTATATATATTAAAAATGTAACTCTAAAAAATGCGCAACAACTACCAGGCGGAAAGACAGACGGACATAGCTAGATCGACTTGTCTCGTTAAGCTGAGCAAGAATATATTCGCTACGATTCACGCATATTGTGAAGTATACCACTATCATTTTGTCTGAAAGTTTGTAACGCATTAAAGCAGTCATCGTAGACTCTACAGACTATACATATTCTTCATCTACTCGACGAGACGAGTCCGTCATCTAGCTATGTCCGTCTGTATGTTGTTGCGCAGTGTATAATTTGCACATACATATTTTATTGTAGTTTAATAGAGTAACAAAATTGACCACCACTCCCACTTAAATGGTTGTGGCCCGCCCACTTTTTGGGGTAGCCCCATACAAACCTACCGCCCCTTTTGTGTTTTTGTAAGAAAAACTTCTATAGTAAAGTGAATAGAAGTTTCAAATTCGATGTGGTGCTTTTTTATGGTCAGCCGTTTAACATATTTATCCTATTGGGCGAGTACCACCTAATTTTTGGGGTAGCCTCTATTCAATCCCACCGCCCACTTTTCTTTTTTATGAGAAACTACTTTTCTAAGTCAATATTAACTTGAAATTTAATGTGGTGGTTTCTTAAAAAGGGCTTTATTAATTGTTAATCTAAACATACTCAAACTATTATAATCCAATTATCCAAATACTATTATTATATATTATTGTAAACTACATATATTATAATTTTGTCTCGCGTGTCATGCAACACACAAAATCAACTAGCTTGTCAGTGACTTTCAAGAGATTAAAGTTTTCCCAAATCTCAGATTTTGGTGTGGATTTAAGTTTTATGCTTTTGTCTTTTTGAATTATTTTATTTTCGATTTCACTCTCTTTTTCTCTGCAGTTGCCATTATTACTTTTAAGTGTTCCCAAATTTCAAGATAGTTGAAAAAATGCAATACCATGCAGAGTTTTATTTTGAATGCATGCAAAAAGTACTATTTTTTACAACAAAAAATTAAAGTACCGAAATGCAAATATAAAGAGCTATTTTGCTTGTGTATACGCACAAAAGTACTATTTCTTATTGTATATGCACATGCACATTTAATTAAACTATATATTCAAATTGTAACATATTTTCGTGTCGCGAGAACGATATTTTGGGACCGGCGGGAATCTCGGGATAGTCAAGAAATCCAGCAAATTGTTGCAAATTGTCGCCCGATCCCGAAGAAATTGTTGGGTCCAGCAGGATCCGAACGAATAAATTGTGTTAAAACCAGGGAATAACAGTTATCATTTATGAAGTTTATTAAATTCACCACATTATTTAGTTTGAGTCAAGTTATTGATATCATTGGATGATCAAGGGGGAGGGGCGCGAAATATAACTACCATCGTAGAACCCATAAAGTATATACATATTATTAATCAGAGTAGATAGGTATTGTATTTTGAGAGGCAGTAACACGGTCGCACGACGTGGGCAGACATACGTGTCACTGGACAGACAGACGTGCCATTGCACAGATCGACGTGCCACTGGGTAGGCAGACAGACAGCACATCGTTTCTGCGTAGTCAAAGATATTGTTTGAATGGCGATTTTGTTTTGTTGTGTTTGTACAAGTTGGTACGAGACCGTGGGAACGAAAACAGGTTCTGGAATTTGGAAAATCTGTCAGTTCGACAGGGGGCTGAACGACCAGACACCTGCGTAGACCGAGTGATGTCCGCGTAGGCATGGCGTGGTGCATCTCAAATGAAGGGAACATTTGTTCATACGCACACTTAAGATTTTTTTTTTTTGGTTTTTGGTTTGTAACATTTTCTTTTTGTTTGATTGCAAGCAAAGTAAAACAAAAGAAGCGGTCATAAATTGAGCATTGTCCCATAGAGTGAAAAACGATACCCTTGTTGTTGCTGTTTTTGCGACTCAGGTGTTGCTCTGTCCCAGAGACCAGGTGCGTTCGGCTTATCGTTATTGATTAAGTAGGGGTTGCTGGTGCTGTTGTTGTTTATTTTCTTTTTTATGTTCCTGCAGATGTCTTGATCAAATGTGCGGCTGAAATATATATCATTGCGTGGGAACGAAAACGTAGAGACAATTTTTCTTGTTGTTGCTTTATTGTTCTATCATCTTGTGAAAAGGAATTTTTTTTTTTGACATTTTAGTCTAATTTTTTTCCTGAGCAAAAGGTTTGAAGACATGTTTATTCATGTATATGGAGGGAATTTTGCTTGTTGTTGTTGTTTATGCAGTGCTTAATGGTAGGGGGATTTTTCATAGAAAAGTGTAAAAGGGATATTCTTTTCTGTTTTTCAGTCAGTCCAGTCTTGTGCGTCATCAAGTGCAGTTCTATTTAAAATTCTAAAGAAGGAAGTTGCATCCACTGGGAATATAATACATACTAAGATTCTAAGGAGGTTGCAGTCAGCCCAGCTGGAGGAATTTTCGTTTGTCACCAGGTCGGTCAACTTTTTAATAAAGAAACAAAATAATATTAACCACCACCAACAACAATAAATAAATAAATAAATTAATAACACTATTCAAATAAAATTAATAACAACCAACAACAACATTAAATAAAATATTAATTAATAATATTACTCAAATAAAAAATAAACAACAACAACAACATTCATAGAAAAGTATAAAAGGATTCAATTAAAATTATAAAAAAGGAAGTTGCGGGCACTCGAACTCGTTAGAGGAATTTTCGTTTGACACCAGATCGATAAACTTTTTAATAAATAAACTAAATAATATCAACCACCACCAACAACAACAATAAATAAATAACACTATTAAAATAAAAATAATCAACAATAACAACAACTGCACCAACAATAAATAAATAGTTTAATAATACTATTTAAAAATAAAATAAAATAAAATAAAAAAAACAACTACAACAATAATAACAACAAAATAATAATACTACTTAAATATAAAATAAACAACAACAACAGCAACAATAAAAATGGAGGCAACAAATAGCATGATGGCATGTAGCCAATGCAATGCCACTTATAAGAATAAGAGTGCATTAAATCCCCATATAAAGGAAGAGCACTCACCTTTACCTGAAAAAGTTTTAAAGTGCAGGCTTTGCGCTAAAAATTATTTATCATTAAGATCCTTGACTATAAAGAATGTCGAGCAAGTTGGAAATAATTTGATGCCGATACATGGAGAGCAATCTACATCTGCTGCCGCAGTCTATAAAAATTGTTCAGACTGTAATGTAATGGTACCAGCTATAAACTGGACAAACCACCTCCGCACAAATTCTCACACAAAAAGAATGTGCAGGAGACTACAAATGAGTCTACCAATTTAAAACTCATAAGAAATGGCTTTAAGAACCGCATAGAGTCATATTCTTATGAGAATAAAAGTGAAGGGTGTTTGCTTCAAACCACATTTTTTTTGGAAGCTGAACCTGACATAATAAATGTCTTACAAAAGGAGCTACGCAAGCATATAGCGATAAAATGCAATTTCGAAATATTTGCAGAATATATGCTTGCGATAAAAGAAGATGATCCTATTAGCATGAAATCACACCAAACAATGATGACACCAATCATCCATGAAGATGATTGTGATGATGTCTATAAGAGACACATTGATTTGGTGTGTGAAAAAATGGCTCAGTTCCAAGAGAGGGACTCAGGATGGACCCTTCTGAGGACCTTAAGGCTGGAGGTCAACATAAACAAATACGGACCTCTAAAGGGAGGAGTACAAATTCCACTCCCAAAATGCTTAATGGATAAAAAAGCGATAGTAAACGTTCAAAATAATGACGCCTATTGCTTCAAGTGGGCAAATATATCGACTTTAATTCCAATTGAAAAAGATGCATACCGCCCTAAAAAGTACAAAATAGAAGGAAGTATCGACAGAGTTGAATTTGCCATCAACTCGGAGATAAGTTTAAACTTCACTGATCTGACGTTCCCGTTCGAATTAAAGCAAATACAGCAATTCGAGCGGATGAATAATCAAATAAACATCAACGTATTTACGTATGAAGAGGAGATCAAGGCAATCATCATGCCACTTTATCTCACGGAGAGTGAGAAAAGTAAGCATAGCAACCGCCTGTCTCCAATACTATCGTGACGAGAGGATGATGCAACGCCACAAGGAGAGCTGTAAGCGGGTTGTCAGTGCGCTGCCTACTAAAGATAAGTCTACTTTAGAATTTAGAAATTTTAAACGTAAGTTAGATGTCCGTTTTGTAGTTTGTAGATGACAAAAAAGAGTCAGGGATCATTGTCATTTAACGGGTAAATATCGGGGTGCTGCTCACAATGCATGCAATTTAAACTTTAAAATAGCACCTTTCATCCCTGTCATTTTCCATAATTTTACGACGCTCATTTGTTTGTGCGCGAATTAAGTAAAGTTAAAGGTAGCATAAAGGTATTACCAATCAACAAAGGGCTGTATATTTCACTTTCAAAATTTGTAAATATACCTGAGCATAAAGTTGATTCGGAAATCAGATTTTTAGATTCATTTCGCTTCACGCCGTTAAGCCACGAGACATTATCTAAAAATTTAGTTGAATCAGATTTCAAAATTGTCAGGGATCATTATTTGGATGATACCCAATTTAATCTGATTCGTAGAAAGGGTGTTTTCCCCTATGACTACCTTAATTCAGCTGAACGACTTGCAGACACTAGCCTCCCACCTCGGGAAAACTTCTTCAATAGTTTTACAAATAGGAAATGTTCAGCTGATGACTATGATCATGCGAAAAGTGTGTGGAGTATATTTAAATGTACGACATTGCAGCAATACATGGAGTAGGCTGGTATTCTCCGTGATGGCTGCCATTCCGTGACGGATATTTTATTTAAATTGTGCCAGGTAAGTCGGTTTGTTGCCGTAAACTTTAGATTTGACATAACTCCACAGGAAAAAGTCCATAGGGGTTAAATCGGGACTTCGTGGAGGCCAATTTATGTCACCTCTCCTGGAGATCAATTTGCCAGGAAAAATTTCATACTGAGGCTTTAATTCTTGCACCAACTGAATTTTGAACTATGCACGTTTAAAGCAACACGCTTCCGAATCGAAAGGTCTGGGTTGTCACGAACAGACTGAGTAACACTGTCTACGTTTTCGAACGTTCTCGAAGACCTTGGACGCCCGAATTTTGATTTTTCCAGCGTTGAACCGGTCTCTTCAAACTTCTCGACCCATTTTCCAATGAGTCGAGGGCTTGGCGCATGATTTAAATGACGAACATGTCGAGTACTGCAGAATTTTCATAGCGACTAAATTCCCAAAAGCTAAACCTCCGATTGACATACCCTTTCTTTTGAGACACCCTGTACAATATAAAAGTGTAACTAAACTAACTTATAGCTAGAAGAAGGAAGTTGCGGACACTCAGACCTGTTGGAGGAATTTTTGTTTGGCACGCCAGGTTGATCGACCTACTCACAGCCAGGGAGGAGGTACGAGCGAACGCAATTGCAAAAAAAAAAAAAAGAAAATAGAAGTTGCTAAATGCAATTTACAAATTTATTGAATAGTGATTTGTTAGTACAGAGTTTTTTACATAGTGTAAGGAAGAGTTATAAAAAAAATAAGGTGACAACTTATTATTAGTAGATAGAACAAAGAGCTCGGAGTGAATTATTGAGAGCGTAATTTGTCATACAAAAAGGCAATTTTATTAGCACGAAGTGGCGAGTTGGCCGAATGGGGTTCCAAATACAAGAGCTAAATTCTAAAATCGGACGAACAAGAGAAGTGTTTAGGAGTTTAGTGGTATAAGGGTCATTAAATTCCTTAGACCAACGCTTAACAAAGCACACCTTTTGCTTTATTTACTATTGAACAAATGTGACTATTATAAATAAGTTAAGGTTCCATAAGGGTAATGTTATTTAAAGAATATGTTACTATAAATGGTTTTCTGCGATGAAACGGCATACATTTGCATTTTGACAAATTTAGATTAATAAAATTTAGACGACACCATGTATGTAGTAAGTTTAAGTCAGCCTGCAACAAACTGTGCTGCGAAATATCAGAATATGACAAGCAAAATTTAACATAATCTGCATATATTAGTGTATGGACATGATTAATAGACAAAGGAAGATCATTAATAAAAATGTTGAACAATATTGGTCCTATGTGAATCCCTTGGGGAACACCTGAAGAAACAAAAATAGTTTTAGACAATCAATTTTTAAATAAAACTTTTTGTGTTCTATCGGATAAGTATGACTCAATCCAAGTAACAACAGACGGAGGAAACCCTATTGCTTTTAATTTGAATAAAAGCTTTACTGAAGTCTGTATAAATGAGATCAGTTTGGCAACCCAACTTAAAACCGTTAATTACAAAATTGGAAAATTCTAAAAGATTAGTTGTAATAGATTTTCCTTTAACAAAACCATGTTGGGAAGAACTGACAACAGACTTTAATGAATACGGGAGGAGATATAAAGTCATACGATATGATATTATAAGGATATGAGAAACTTGGATTAACAGAGCTGCAAGAATACGGAAAAAGTCGGCAAACAAATCTGATATAGGCAAATCGATAGCGAAGATGTAACTGCAACATCAATAAATAATTGAGAAGGTTACGCTGAAGTACTACGTTTCGTATTAATGAAATTGAAAAGCGATTTTGGATTGTGACGCATGTTTCGTTTAACTTTTATTAAATAATTAGCATAACACCTTTTATTTAATGCATTAAAATCGGAACTTGCGCCACAATATTTACTAAAATCAGTATTAGAGCCACTACGTAAATATTTTTTAAATATCCGCGACTGTTCTTACCATGAGGGGTAGAGTCCAAAAAATATGCTTTGAGAGGATTATGTGATTTACGTTGCACAGCGAAATTGTAGATATAGATGTGTGAAGGTATATATGTATCTATATAATTAAGTATATGTTGTTGATATATATGATATATATGAGCCTGGAGCTGGTTGAGTATACCAAATGCTGCGCCGGAGCTTGTTAGCCGTGTCAATTAAAGTATACGCCAAGCTGTAAACAAATGCTGCGCGCGCGTTGTATTTAATACACACGAAGAAGACACCTTTTGCTTCACTTTCAGAACGTTATAAAAAACGGTGTTTAATTTATTTCTTAAAAGTAAGTTTCAAAGTACTTATGTATATTGAAAACAATAAAAACGAGAAAAAGAGTGTTTTAATAGAAGAGAAGTGTAAGGATGAAATGCCCGTTGCTGTTGACGTCTACCACCATCATAGCTTTGGTCTCGCTTAGACCGTTGCTGCTGCTGTTGTTGACGTCTACCACTATCATGCCGCTGAAGCTGAACTACCCGTTGTGGTTTACGACGCTGACCAGTCGCCATCTCCTCCGGGGTGACGTGTAACATCGTGTGGTGAATGTCACCACATACTGCACAAACCGCTCTCGAGTCGCAGTCACCAACCGCATGGGACTTTCCGAGGCAGTTGCTGCAGTAGCCAATGCGTCTCGCCGTTTGCCTCCGTTGGATAGCCGTCATCCTTCGAAATTTGGTGCAATACCGCATTAAGTGCTGCCGCTTTCAGAGTCCACATTGACGTAAATTCCTGTTGAAAACAAAGAGGGTATCAGATACATGGCCTCCAAACAACTGCAAAATTTAGTGCAAAGAGCGCATGCAGATTTAGAGCAAACTATGTGTATTAATGTGAAATGGGAAAATGTTGAAAATGTTTGGAGAATGTAAAACGATACATGCTAGAAATGTAAGCCGTAAGGTGATGTAACGCTTAATGTTGGGGTCGAACAGCGCACATTGGTAACATAACCAATTTTGTGATAGCGCGTGTGATGACTCCCGACTGGATACGAACATCCACGGTGCGGACTCGTCCGTTCGATCCAGGATAGGTACGAATGACGCGTCCCAATCTCCATTCGGTGGGTGGGAGCCCCTCTTCTTTGACCCCCACAAAGTCTTCCTCCTTCAGGTCACGCTATGGTTCCTTCCACTTGCCACGACGGTGAAGCTCCGTGAGGTATTCTGTTTTAAATCTCCTGCTAAACTGCTAATGAAGATATTTAAGCTTCTCCCATCGATTTAGAAGTGGAAGATTTTCTCTGGGGCCCTCAAGAAACGCAATTGGAGGGGTACCGCGTAAAAAATGACCCGGAGTTAATGGGAGTAATTCCGAAGGGTCATTGCTCAAGGGGGTTAGCGGCCTAGAGTTCAACATAGCTTCGATACGAGCCAAAAGCGTTGAAAACTCTTCAAATGTGAAGATATGATTTCCCGCTACCTTTTTGAAATGAGTTTTGAAACTCTTCTCAGCAGCTTCCCACAGATATGATTTCCCGCTACCTTTTTAAAATGAGTATTGAAACTATGCACAGCAGCCTCCCACAGTCCACCCATGTGCACTCAAAGGGATGAAGGACCAGAGAAAGCCCTGGCTTCTGTATTTCTGCGAGAGACAGTCCGATGCTGTAGTGAGAAATTCCTTAAACTCTCGCAGCTAAGCAAGACTGACACCCAAAAAGTTTCTACCATTGTCAGAAACTGTTTTGTCGGGCGAACCTCGTCGTCCGACAAATCGATCAAACGCCGCTGAGAAAGCGGCCGCTGAAAGCGATGAAACTGCTTCCAAACGGATTGCCTTGCTGGAGAAGCCCACAAAAACAGAGGCGCATCCTTTGATCGCCGCACCATTGTGAAGCATTGATGATTTTAGTGATAACGGTCCTGCAAAATCAACCCCCGTGACCGTAAATGGAGGGGAGAAACAGACTCGTTCTTGCGGCAATGGAGCCATCACCTGTGTTTGAAGTCTCTGCTTGTAAATAGTGCAGACCTTGCAGTTTCGGCCGGACAGTTCGAAACATGAGCTGGACCTCCGCATGCAGAAGCGTCTTATGTAGAAATGTGAGAAATAGGTCAAACAAGCGAGATTTTGGAGGCAGAAGAGCAGGATGCCGTTCACTATAGGAAAGTGAAGCGTTGGTTAAGCGGCCGGTAACCCGAATTTTCCTTTCAGCATCTAGAAATAGGTTTAGGGCGGCGAGAGCGTTCTTTGAAGGTATCTTTTGCTTTTCCTCAACTCGTCCGGGTAATATTGCCTTTGAGCTGCAATAACCAGTCGAACCTTAGCTAAGTTTCCATCCTCCTGAGTTACATCTGGTCCTTTTACTGCCAGACTTTGCGACCAAATCCTTTTCAACACACGAGCAGTATCACGCTCGGGAGTAGGAAGTGAATTCCTCGCATATATCACGAGCATCGCTACTCACGTGATACATCTCTACTTTCTTGGCTTCAGAGTTAGGTTGCAAAATCGGTCCATTCCACTAGCTCTTCAGTGGGACACAGGTACCAAGATCGACGGGATTGTCTCTGGACGCAACATGTCTCCAAGTAGCATTCGCAACGTTTTGCCGAATGAGTTTTTCCTACATACCAAGCCAGCACGATGACCGAATCGGTCCAAAGAAAGAGCTTGTGCGAAAATAATTGCATATTGGCAAGCACATGCTTTACCAACCATATCAGTAATACTGCTCTACACAACTCTAGTCGAGGGAGACTGAGCGTTTGAAGGGGAGCGACTTTGCTTTTCGCAACAAGCAATCTGGAAGATATTACACAATAAACCTTCTCAGAAGCATTCTCAAAACCCTTGAATTTAAACATCTGAGTTCGGGGAGAATCCTACCCAGCGTGGGATTTTAATCGATTCAATTGAAGAGAGATTCTTCAAGAACGAATGACATCTTAATAGAGAGTGTGGCTTTACTGCATTATCCCAGCCATTACCTTCAACCCACAGCTGCTGCATTAACATTTTGGCTTGCACTATTATCGGTGTAAGCCAATCCTGCGGGGTCACAAAGCCGATATGTAGTAGAGTACTTGACGCTGTGTTATAGATGGAGTTGCCTCCGCAAGTTTAATAGTATACGAAAACTGGTGTGTCATTGCATTTCAATTTATACCGAGAGTTTTGGTAGAACTTAAATCTGGCAATTTTAATAAATTGGAATCAAGTAAATAGTTGTGATCAATTTCATGCAGCAGTTGGGCATGGTTGGACGTAATTTTAAGCAGTTTGAAACCGGCGCTATGCAGTGCTTTAATCAGTTGAGTCTGACACATTTTCGCCGTCTGTAAATTGTGAGCACCAGACAGAATATTATCCACGTATGTTTCTTGGTGTACTATGGGTGATGCCAAGGGAAACTCAACACTGCAATCGTGAGCTACTTGGTGTAGCGTTCGAATTGCTAGATAAGGTGGGCAGTTAACACCAAAGGTGACTGTGTTTAGAGCGAAATCCTGAATAGGGGTGTCAGGAGAGAGTCGCAGAACGATTCGCTGATAGTCGCGATCATCTTTATGTACCATGATTTGTCGGTACATCTTTTCAATGTCTCCATTGAAGACATATTGGTATAAGTGCCAGTTTAAGAGATACGCCATTTCGAGTCTTTTTAGATGCATTGAACACCACTCGTACTTTGGTTGTGTTGCTGTGTGAACGCAAAACAGCATGATGAGGCAAATAATAGGAAAAGTACTTGCCTTCTCGACACACTCCTTGAGGTGAGGTAGTCGTCATATGGTTGAGATCCAAATATTCACCGAGAACAGAGTGATACTCGATATTTAGATCCTGCTTTTTTCTTAAGGTGCTCTCCATTCGAGTGTATTGTGCAGTTGCAGCACAAGGAACGCAGTTTTTTGGGAAATGGTAAGCGAACTACGTATTTACCATCAGTTTTATAAGCTCTTCACAATAGGACTTACTTTCTGATTTGTGTTTTGGAAGATCTCGCCGTTATACTGAACATGCACTAGAGCAGTCGGAAGCACTACAGCATGGCTATTGGACGAGTAATGTGAGTAGAAAGGTGAGGAGGATAGAGTAACCAAAGCGGCTGCTCGAGAGGTTGACGCCCATTCCCAATAGAATTTTGATTACTAAAATGTAGAAGAGTGTGATGCTGCCTTTTGCAATTTGTGCAAGTTCCTGAGCTTTTCACTCTGCCTTTTGTAGAGCTGACGATAGGCAATACACGCATAATTTCGACTTTTTGACCAACTCGAACCTAGCTTTTGGTGACATTTTTACAAATTCCGGGCAGTTGCGTATCGAATGAAAACGATGGCAACATTTGCACTCTGGAGTAGAAGCCTTGGATTGATTGGGGAACTATTTTCGGGCACGTTCGCTGGTCGCTCTGCTACCTTCATGGAGCCCACTCTTTCCAACACTTCTATCCGTTTTGAAAGGAATTCACCCATTTGTGTCCATTTGGGTAAAACACGGTTATTTCCACAGATTGCTTCCAAAGGGTGAGAGTTTCCTCAGTAAGTTTAGTGGATGCTAGATATACTAGCGATGGACCCCAGTCCGCTATGGAAACCTCCTGCAAGGCAATCATTTACGGTTGACTGCACTTTGTTTAAGCCTCTACTAGTCTCCAAGGTAATTTGTGAGATGTTAAAAAAGCTTTTTAGTTGGAGATCAACTACCAACCGCTTGTTTCGTACTTGCTTTTTAGAGCTTCCTATGCAAGATCAAAAATTTCATCGCATAGCGCAAATTTTTTTACAATTGCCCCAGCTGCACCCCGAGTTTTATCCCTTAAGTAATATAGCTTCTTGGCTGAAGTGAGATAAGGGTGTTTGCCGTTAATTGCCGTGATGACATCTCTAAGTGCGGGCCACTCCTCATAGCTGCCTTCTGTCACAAGAGGGGGTGCCACAAGAGGGGACCATGACGAAACTTGCTACATGCTCTGAATGCTGTGATCTAACTTGTGTCGATGATACTGCACGGGATATTCCACCACGAGAATTTGGTTGTTGCAGTTCAAGAAGATCATCGATTTTGCCTTTTATTTCAAAATATTGTCGTTCAGAGCTACGGAACGATTCTTTCGATTCTTTCTTTATGTCGGGGTGAACCTTTTCATCTCTTGCTAGTATGAATTCTTTGTAAGATTCGACTAGCTCTTCATGAAGCTTGGCTGATCTTTGCAGCCTGCCCTCAAGGCTATCAGCTCTGCAGTCCTGTAAATGTGTATCATTTTGTAGGAATTTAGAGATAAAATAATTTTCAGATGCACTGATATTTATAAAACAGAGTGACTGGAAAAATAATGAAAATCGCTTACTAGGTATGTACCAAAGTAAGCAGTGTGCAATTTACAACTGAGTCTGTTCTTAAGTGGTATCACTAATCATAGATTGTATAGATATATCAAATCATATATGAAAACGACACTACAAATTGCATTTGCGACAGGTCCCATGCTCTCACGATTGTGAAAGAAAGAGAGCAATTGCTGACTCAACGAGCATTGCTGGTCCCAGAGAGAGTCGTGTGTGTTCGGATTTGTATTCGTCACATCACATACATACGTACGTACATATACTATGTATGTATGTATGCATGTTTGTTTATTTATTTTCTTTACATACGCTGGTCGGTCGCCGCTAACGCATTTTGTTTTCATTTCTTTAGTGGGTGAGAACTTACATCGGAGCTGGCTCAGTATACCAAATGCTGCGCCGGTGTTGTGCTAGCCGTGCCAAGCTGAAAAACAAAAGCTGCGCGCGCGTTGTTTTTAAGACACACGAAGAAGACACCTTTTGCTTCACTTTCAGAACGTTATAAAAAACGGTGTTTAATTTATTTCGCAAAGTACTTAAGTATATTGAAAACACTAAAAACGAGACAAGTGCGTCCGTTCAGTGGTAGGTTTGGAAAGAGTGTGTTTTAATAGAAGAGAGTGAAAGGAAATATGGCGATCTAGCGCTGGAAATTGAAATAGAGGTATTAGGGAAAGTAGCAGTGTTGAAAGACGTAGCAAAAAAGGTACAGGGTGAAAGTAGAAACAGCAGTTACAATTCAAACTTAAATTTATTAAACTTAACATCATGCACAACAATACCAGCAGGCCAGAAATTGGGAGATAAAATGGTGTCGAAAATAGACACAGGAACAATTACTTTAAAGAGGAAATAGAACGCGAGTAGGGGAAGTTAAATTTAGAATCCGATATGTTATTGGAGCATTTAAGAGAAGAATTAATATATGATTTTATATTATCTTCTATAGTATCAGAAGCAAGACGTGATATTCGCTTTTTTAGAAGATTGATTTTGTGTAGAAGTTAGTTATAGCTTCTAGAAGCTGTTCTAGAAGCTACTTATAGCTTCTAGAACAGAATCAGTTGCCAGTTGAGGCACAACAGTGCAGTCTTCAACTACTACCAGTAAGGGTTGAAGTAAGTACTAGTTGACGCTTCAAAGTTGAGATCGGGCGTTATTTTATTGGTGTCAATTTCCATTGGCACCAATGGCGACTTCACAGAATTTTCTAAAGACAGATCGGCGTTATTTCCGGTTTTTCATTAGCGGTGTTAAAAATACTGGAACCATAATTCGAAGATTTGGAGTTACAGGTTGATCCTGTGAAACACCTATGGGCGAAGGCTTTGACTTCGAAGAATTTCTTTTTTTTCCGTTTAGGAGCAGCATTTAAACACTTATAATCATTTTTCAAGTTGCTGAAACTTGTCATTCATGATTTTTAAACAACGATTAAATTCAGTAAAACCAGACATAGTCTGGTTCATAAATTTAATTATCTCCATTTCTGTCGTTCTACAATAGGAACAAGTCCAACGTAGACCTTTCCGTGCATTGATTGCGTCAAGAACTCGACCGCGAAAACCAGCACAAAACAAGTGTGAAACATTATCGCATAACCAACAAGCAAGGCACTGCTCAGTACAAGCCTTGTTTTTAAATTGGCAACGAGGATCAGAACAAGCCATTGAAAATTTAGTATAAAACAGAGCCAAAAGGATGCTATATAAAATAAATTAATAAAAGTTAAAATGAAATTAGAGCAGAAAGAGTACCACTATTATGCTCGCAGAACTCAACTCAAAAAATTTAAAAGAACAATAACAAAACTACAAGTACGTTAGTATGTTTGTCTGTTTGTATGTTTAGCGAAGAACGTAAACAAACAAACGGAGAAAGCGAAAAGAAAAACTAGACGCTTGCAGTATATAATTAAAACAAATAAAAACAATATTTGAACTTAAACAATGAATAATATCACTATAAACGCGATTTTTTTATTGCAAATTAATAAGTACAACTTTAAACAATATTGTAAGAAATATTTTACAAAATTTAAATTTTTTTAAAACTTTAAATGAACTTTAAACAAGCGCACACGTAGAAATAGACCACACTGAGAGAGTATTCAGTGAGAACTGAACTGCTAAGGTACACAAAAGTGGAAATAGAATTAATGACTGACATTGATACGTACAATTTTGCTCAAGGCAGTGTACGTGGAGGCTTAGTTCAATGCTGTAAAAAGTACAATAACAAATATTAGTCTGATTTCGATGCATCTAAACCATCTGAGTTTCTCGTCTATCTAGATGCAAATAACCTTTACGGTTGGGCCATGTCACAGTATTTGCCTTATGGGGGGCATAAGTGGTTGAGCGGTGACGAAGTGACGCATTTCAATATTGATAATATAAATAAAATTGTTTCAAATTCTAGATCTACTTCAAACATGTATCCAATTGAGGGGATACATGTGTGAAGTAGATCTAGAGTATCCAGACAGCATTCACGATGATCATAATGATTTACCGTTCTGTCCCACAAAATAAAAAAGTCACACCAACTAGCTGCACAAAATTAATCGCTGATCTCACAAACAAAGAAAAATATACTGTTCATTATAGAGGTCTCCAACAATGCTTGGAAAAAGGACTCAAATTGAAGAAAATTCATCGTATTCTCCAACTTAAACAACCACAATGGCTCAAATGGTATATTGATTTGAATACTGAGAAAAGGAAGAATGCGATAAACTCATTTGAGAAAAATTTCTTCAAATTAATGAATAATGCAGTTTACGGGAAGACTATGGAAAATGTTGAAAAGAGGAAAGATGTGAAAATAGTCACAGCATGGGAAACGCAGAGGCGTAATCATTTAAGGGCTAGGGCACTATTATCGAAACCCAATTTTCATAGTACTTCGCAGTTTTCAGAAGATATGTATGCGTTTCAAATGAAACGCTTACATACCTTATACGACAAACCAATTATTATGGGGGCAGCTGTATTGGAATTCTTAAAACATAAAATGTATGAGTTTCATTACAGCTATATGAAACAAAAATATGGTAGTACGTACTTTAGTTTTTAACTTCATGGACACAGATTCACTCATATATTCCATGAAAACAGAAGATTTTTATGCGGATATTCATCCTGAATTACGCTCAAAATTTGAAACATCGGAATATTCGATTGAGCGATTACAGAAATTCAATTTTGACACCTGTAATCCTAAAACCTTGGGCATGATAAAGGATGAAAATAATGGTAGACTTATGCGTGAATTTGTAGGTCTAAGATCAAAAATATATTCTTTTAGTGAAGAAGGCAATAAGGAGACTAAAAAGGCCAAAGGTGTTAAAACTAGTGCATTAGATAAGTTAAATATAGCAAGCTATAAAAATTGTTTATAAAACAATGTACAAATTGTAGATAAGATGTCTGTTTTTAGGTCTAGATTGCACAGGTTATATACCTAGCAAATAAGCAAAGTAGTTTTAAGTAATAGTGATGATAACCGTGTATTAATACCATATAAAATGTATAATACATACGCTTATGGTCACAAATCCTTAAGATTAAGCATTGAAGATCAGTTTCATATGGCAACTGATGATGAGGAAATTGCAGCAGCTAGCATGCTAATGCATGAAAAAGACAGACTAAAGAAAAGAAAATATAGTCTACTAGTTTCTGATGATGAGGAACTTGAAGCAGCTAGCTTGCTATCACATGTAGAAGATAGGTTAAATATTAAGAAAAGAAAATAATTTTATATGTAAATAATTTTATTTATTTCTAATATAAGTAATGTGTAAATAATTTTAATTAGCACTATTATAAGTAATATATAAATAATTTTAATTATCTCTATTATAAGTAAGATGTAAATAATTTTAATAAGAAAAAAAAAATGTAATAAAACCAAATGATTTTGTTTAAATTAAATATATCGTTTTTATTTATTCATTTTTTGAGAAAAAATTAACCTCCAACAGAAAAATAACAGAAATTCCAACATTTATTTCAAACAAGCTATTTTACATTAGAATTGCCAATTATTCACATTTTTGGAGCGTTTTATGTCATATGTAAAATTTGTATTAAAAGTGTAGGGAATAACAAACATTCCGTCAGTGGTTAATTGGAGGTATGTTTTTAGAATAGTACTACAACTACATATTCTATAGTTTCCTTAACAACATTTCCTTCTATTCTTGTTTCAACATGTATTAGTCCATTTGGTCATTTTGGTTCAGGTTATATTTATGTTTTGTTATTGTTTTTCCTTAATATCAGGTAAGAAGTAAGTAAGTATGCCAGTATGTCCTCTTGTATTTTTTTTTTTAATCCTATTGACTTACATATAGCGGGAAAGAAATCTAAGAAATATTGAAAACCGGTTCTCACACGTAAACGAAAGAGAGAGAGAGAGAGAGAGAGAAAAAAGAGAAAGTATTATTTCCTATTGGTTTGTTACGCTCTAGTGACACATTCAATGGCAAATGTAGGTAAATTCAATACTTTTGGTAAATTTTATAGAAAACAAGCTATTTTACATTAGAATTGTAAATTGCATATGTTTTGGGCGTTTTGTGTAATTTTTACCTTAATAAGTATGTGAAATTTGTGTTAAAATTTTATTGAAGGATTTTGGATTTCATAGTTCATTCTTGTTATTAGTTCATAATTTATTGAATGCGTATTTAAAGTCGAGTGATATTTACAACAAACCTGTACAACTGTTAGCTCTTTTTTAAACTATTGAACAATGGCAAGAATTTTAGCAGGTATCTATAAATTTTAAAAGTGAACCATGTTGGTGGGTAGTTACACACATATGTTATTGTGTTATTAGTTTCATTTTACCAATTCTGAACAACAAATTGTAAGCTGTAGCTATATTACCCAAGATTAGGAGATTAGTTGAGTATGATATATGGGTATTACTCACAGATGTAAATTAATTGAATATCTTTAGTAAAAGTAGTAGTTGCTTCATTATATACTAATCCACGAAATTGTATCTCATTCCCCGGGTCGAAACATTTAAACTGTTTTCAATCCAAATAATCTGTATTTGAGCTTGTTAATCTGTTTTTAAACTTTTGTGAGAATTTTATACTGATTTTGATCTATTACTTGAAATATGTTCAATAAGCTTTCTGTCTAATTAATCTGTAATTGAACATGTTGATCTGTGGTTGAACTTTTATAAGAATTTTATACTGTTTGTCGTCTACTGTCTTAAGTAATAATTATCTTCCGAAAGATCAGAACAAGACTAATTCTGGAAATTAGAAAAAAAATTTTTCTAAAAATCAATAAGGACAAAACTAGGTAAAAAGACTTTTAATTATTTTACTTGCAAATAATGTTTATGAAAAATATTGGAAGTACCATTTTTTTGCTATAATGTTTATTTCCCACTATTTCCTATAAAGATTGTCGCTCTTTAATATGTATTTAAAAGTATTTAATGGTGCTAGCATATCAGGAATGTTTGTATATTCAATATCGCCACTTGTCCAGAGTGGTCCATTTATATGCTCTTGAGTATTTTTAGAGCATCATCATCCATCTCATTATTGTTGTATGGAGGTTTGTTGTATGGAGGTTTGGACATTAGGAATTACTGAACCTTCCAGCATATACGCCAACTCCTTATACATATTGGAAATCGAGAAGATCGCATCTCGTTCTTTCTATTTTAGTCATTTTAGTTTGAGTGGTGACGAGGGAATGACACGCTCTGAATAAGCGTAACAATTATATAGCAATACGATTGAAAGTTTGTCTACTGATGGATCATAAATATTTAAGAAGCAGAAAGCTATGCCGTAAGCAGCAAAATCGACAACAACAGCGTGAAATAGTCTTTGGAATGGAGTATTACATCACACCGATTCATAAAATTAAGTGCGGCTTCTCAACAAGTCGTAAATTTAAACCGATAGTTTGGATTCAATATAAAGAGAACTATGTTGGTTTTGAGAAGGAGCAATGGCTGCAGTTGCTTACATACAAAGAGTACATACAATTAAAATTGAAGCACTACGAGTTTCTAATGCTACCAACACGTGTGGATCATCCAATACTTCAGGACATTCACGTTTAAAACAAAAGACAAAGTTGTGAGATATTAATCACTCTAATATGTTTGATATATGATTACACAAATGATGTAATTACTAATCGATTGAATGTTAAATGGAAGGTTGTCACAGCACCACCATCATCAGTTAAAACAAAAAACACGAGGAAAGTCATCAACTCTAAAATGGATAAATACTCCAAATCCGATGTCCCTTTTAAGAAACTCATCTACTGTAACTATTGTGGTAGTGACTCACACACTGAAGATAAATGATCTCTTAAAAAGAGTAGAGAGCAAGAGGAGAGAAAAGAAAAAAATAATAAATCAAATTGTTTTTCAATCATTTTATTGTTTGAAATATACTATTTAATAAATACTATTACAACAACATCAAAAAATGTTTTTATTATTTTATTTTTTTTCCAACGTTCTATAATCTTAATTGAACCATAGATATCATAATGTTGTGAAATATATTCAAAGAAAATTAATTTAAAAAAAAGTTACCCCATAATCAAGCCTTATCATTAAGCACTGCATAAAACAACAACAATCAACATTTTCTCCAATAATATGAATAAACATGTCTTTAAACGTTTTGCTCAGGAAAAATAAATTAAAAAAAAAAATGCCTTTTCACAAGATGAAAGAACAATAAAGCAGCTGCAGCAACAACAACAACTAGAAAATTTTTTTCTACGTTTTCGTTCCCACGCAATATATATTTTCAGCATCATTAACCCCTACTAATCAATAACGATAAGCCTAACGCACCTGGTCACTGGAACAGAGCAACACGTGAGCCGCGACAACAACAAAAAAGGAATATTTTTTCACTCTATGGGACAATTCATGGTGTTTTTCTATCAGTTTCCGTCAGTTCTCAATATATGATCGCTGCTTTTGTTTTACATTTACGAAAATATTACAAATCAAAAAGAAAAAAAAAATCTTTCGTGTGCGTATGAACAAATGTTTTTTCCCAGTCTATCATTTGTCATGCTTATTGCCAACTGCGTGGGCGTCAGTCGGACTACGCAGGTATGCGATAAGTCACCCCCTGTCGATGTGAATCTGTCCGTCCAGTGCACAACCTTTTCGTTTTCCCACGACTAGTAGTCTCTCGGTCTCAAAGAAAAACATTACTAAATGCCAATAAAAAAGATAAATGGGTGTCTCAAAAGAAAGTTCACATTTGATTTGCTGATTGCGGGAACGCAACTATTCCGGGGGGTATGTCAGTCGGTAGCCTAGCTTTTGGGAATTTAGTCGCTATGGAGCGTTTCTCGGGAGCGGACCGTGAGTTTTACAAAAACAAAAAAGACATGTTCGTCATTTAAATGATGCGCCAAGCCTTCGACTCATTGGAAAATGGGTCGAGAAGTTCAGAACGGTTCAACGCAGGAAAAATCCAAATCCGGGCGACCAAGGTCTTCGAGAACGTTCGAAAACGTAGACAGTGTCACGCAGTCTGTTCGTGATGCAGAGGCTTGAGTTCATAATCCAGGTGATTGAGCGCTTTCCAACGTTTACCAACATCTTGTTTTCGAATGAAGCTCATTTCCATCTTAAATAAATTCCCAAAGGGTGTATTTTAATGTGTAATAAACATTTTTTCAATAAACTACTTACTTTTTTATCGATTTTTTACATGTGAACTTTGTTTTGAGACACCTTGTATTCAAAAAAAAACCGAACTGCTCAAAACGCTGGCCGCTGTGCTCAAAACGCTAAACCCTCTCATATCGCTGCCTTGAAACGCTGACCACTGTGCTCAAAACGATATACGCATCTCAAACGCTAAACCCACTCATATTGCTACTCTCAAACGCTGCATCTCAAACGCTAAACCCACACAACCGCTGCGCTCAAAACGATAAACCCACTAACACCACTTCGCTCAAACGCTGGCCGCTGCATCTCAAACGCTAAACCCACTCAACCGCTGCGCTCAAAACACTAAACCCACTAACACCGTTTCGCTCAAACGCTGGCCGCTTATCTCAAACGCTAAACCCACTCAACCGCTGTGCTCAAAACGCTAAACCCACTCAACCGCTGCGCTCAAAACGTAAAACCACTCAAACCTCAAAGCTCCACCGCTGGCAGCTTCATTCAAACGCTAAACATACTCAACCGCAGACGAGGAAGACCTAGAGTGCATGAATAGAACGAACAAGGGGTGGAAGTTGGAAAAATGAGTGGATGAGAGTTGTAATTTCTTTCTCCTGCATCGGGCAGACAGACGGATTCGCATCGAATTGTAATCAGTCAGATGGGCGCCCAGTTAGAGAGACTGACGCGTAGGCATGGCGAGTAGCATTTCAAATGAATGTGGGAGCATTTGCTCATGCTTTGAACAGGGATGCAATCTATCTCTGGCGTTGTTTTCTTTTGTCTTATATAAAGAGTTTCTACGGGCACGGAAGTCAAATGTGGGTCAAGACAGAATTGTATAGAAAAAGGCATTTGTATTATTTATAGTAAATATTTAGAGTCTAGGAAGATTGTGTTTCTTTTCTATAAATTGTTGTTGCTGGTGCTGTTGTTGTTGTGTCCCAGGTGTTTTTCATTATGTTGAATGAAATTTAGGGATGGGTTTGTTTCACAACAATATGTTAATATAGTCACAGTTAGTATTGTGAGATTTACCTGCCTAGTATAGAATATCCTTGCTTTTGTTTGTATGCGGCGATACTTTTAACGCATGCGAGGTAAGTAGTTGATGCAAGATCATTTAATTAGTTGATGTTATTATAACTTGTATTTGTGTGTTTTTGGGTTTCTGTGCAGTATTTCTTTTAACGCATTAAGTCAGTTTTAGGATGCAAGTTCATTTAATTAGTTGATGTTATTAGCTATTCGTACGGTGTGGGTTGAGTAACTTCAATTTATTAATTTTTTTAACTTTATTTTAATATTTACAATCTGTTTAAACAACAATAAGTAATAATTTGGATAAATAGTGATAGTGTCGCGAGTAAGAAAGCCCATTGGCTTACTTAACTTATATAGATGTTAATAAAAGATCTTAACAATTTTAAACTATTTTAGACTTTATTACTTTATTATTTAATTATACTTAGTTAGATCTATGTGGCAAGTCATCAGGAGCGAATCTTCGGAACCTACGGAGGTAGTCGCCTGAATTCGGTACTTGTGTCGTGATAGGATTTGAGTGCGCAAGTAGACGTATTTTGACGTTTTTTATTTCCTCAAATATTGTTGGAACTTTTAATCTTGGTGTATGATTGTGTTACTTACATACCAGGGTGCATTTACGCATAGTCGAAGGAGCTTCGATCGATATGTATTACTTCTATGTTGGTTCTTGCTGCTGAGCCCCATAATTGGATTCCGTACGTCCATATTGGTTTTATTATAGCTTTATATATAAGAATTTTGTTAGTGTTAGAGTTGACTTAGTACCCAAAAGCCAATAAAGTGTCCTAAGTCGCAAACCAAGTTGCTTTCTTTTTGTAAATATGTGACTACGCCAAGTCAAGCGCCTATCTAGATATATACCAAGATAATTTGCTTCATCTCTCTGTGGTAGCTGGCAATGGTTTAGATAATTAGGAGGACATGTACCTTGTCTAAGGGTGAAGGGTATCGATTTCTGTTCATTTACTTTGATCCGCCATTTATCAAGCCAAACGTTTATCTCATTTAGGTTATCTTGAAGGTTGCGCGCTGCTATTCTAGGATCACTATTATTCGCCATGATGACAGTGTCGTCGGCAAAGGTTGCAAAATACATATGCGGAGACAGCGGTAAATCGGATTTAAATAGTTTATACAATATTGGTCCTAACACGCTACCTTGTGGAACGCCAGACTTTGTTTCAATAAATCAGTGAACTCATCTTTAATTTTTACCATAAAGAATTTATTTTTCATGTAGAAGTTCAAGTTTTTGAATGCATGATAAGGAAGAAGTATTATGAGTTTGCACATAAGTCCAGGGTGCCATACTTTATCAAAGGCTTTTGAGACATCTAGGAATGACGAATGATGAATACAAATTTGAATGCAAATTTGTATACACTGTTAACTTGTTCTATCGTAGAGTGGTACTTTCTGAACCCGAATTGATGAGTAGGGATAAGATTGTTCTGTTCGATAATAGGACTAAGTCTGGACAAAAATAGCCTTTCGAAAATTTTGGACAATATTGGAAGGAGGCTTATTGGCCTATATAAGTTTACGTCTTCTTGTGGTTTTCCCGGTTTTGGTATGGCTATTATCTGTGCAACTTTCCATTGACTAGGAAAATGGTCACATAGCAGGATTGCATTAAATATTTGTGTAGTAATGAAAAAGTCAGTCGCCGGGAGTTCTTTAAGTGTTTTACCAGTAATAAGATCATAACGTGGTGTTTTTTATCTTTCCCCTTTAGCATTTCTTTTTATACCATTCACACATAGTGTGAAATGGTATTATCAGTTTGTCTGAAAGTTTGTAACGCATTAAAGGAGCCATATTAGACCCCATAAAGTATATTCTTGATCAGCTCGACGAGACGAATCGATCTAGCCATGTCCGTCTGTCTGTCTGTCCGTCTGTATGTTGTTGCGCAGTTTTTGGGGACCAATTTTTATGCAATCCAGTTGAAATTTTGCACGTATACTTCTTTTTATTCCAGTTTAATTGAGTGTCAAGATTGACCCGCCACGTCCATGTTTTGGGGTAGCCCTCATACAAACTCAACGCCCACTTTTGATTTATTGTATGAAAAACATTTTTATTGTAGTCAATATCAACTTAATAATTTATATAGTAACTTAAAGTAGACGGATGCTTGACATATACATTAATGGGTGGGATCCACCCATTATTTTGGGTAGCTCCCTAACAAACCTTTAGACTTTTTGTGGGAAAAACTTTTTTATTCAAGTCAATATTAGGTTGAAATGCGATATGGTGCCTTTTAAGAGACAGCCGCTAAACATATATATATAGACAAACCCACCGTGCAATTTTGTGTTTTTATGAAAAAATCCTTCATTTAGATCAATATTAGCTTGAAATTTGATTTTGTGGATTTTAATGGACAATCGCTTCATATTCATATACAAATGGGCGTGTCCCGCCCACTTTTTGAGGTAGTCCCATATGAACCCACAGTTTACTATTATGTATTTGTATCGGAAACTTCAATATCAACTTGAAATTCGATATGACGGCATCTTATACATCTACTACATCGCTTCATACACATCTACTAGTGAGCGTGTACCACCCACTTTTTGGGGTAGCCCCTATTTAAACCCCCACTTTTATGTATTACAATACTATTTAAAGTTTCATGTGTATGGTATTAGAGCTTCGGTTCAACCGAAGTTACCATTTTTTCTTGTTTTACTTCGCTTAGGCAGAAGTTTTTTAGTGTTAAATTACGTATTTCCTGGTCAGCATCTATATTACTGGTTTTAAAAGGCTGAAAGGCATCTCCGAGATGGACCACAAAGGTTTCTGCCATATCTCTGTTATGGAGTATTGCGGGCATTTGTATAGTAGTATGCGAATTTTTGCAATGATTGGTGAATGATCTGAAGACAGGTATAGCCAAGATTCGGCACGGACGAAATTTTTTGGTATTGCTTTAGCTATAAAAAAGTCAATTAGATCCGGCAACTTGTTCATGTCCCTGGGCCAATATGTTGGTTTGAAATGCGGAATGTATTGTTTGCATTCTTTCGCGTCCTCTAAGTATTATTAGCCTTGAACCCCATTGTGTATGTTTTGCATTGAAGTCGCCACCAGCTATAAACCTATTCCCCAATGATATTATACAATTTTATAAGAGGTTTTGCTTTATGAGCTGATTTGGGGGCAATATACCGATGTTACAGTAAGTGGCATAAATTGTACTGTAATTTCGATTTTGGTTGCTAGCAGGTACCTCGTTTGGTGGTTTTTTAATTCAACATGGGGTATGTTGTTCTTTAATAATGTTCTTTAATAACTGCTGTACCGCCACGAGCCGTGCCAGCAGGATGGTTGGTGCTATAAATATTGTACTTTGATGTAAGTACAAAACTCCTGTTCGTAAGGCGCGTTTGCGATATTAGCATAATATCTACATTTTCTTCTGCCAATAATAATTTGACTTCATGGATGAGCTGTACCACATTAGCGTTCGGTGACATTCATTAATTAGATAATCACCAGACCATCTGACGCATCGCGGACTACGGTGACAGTAGTGTTTGGTATGCCCATACCTCTGACACCTTGCACATTGAGGTATTTCGTGTTTGTTTCTTGTGGACATTGCAGTCTAAAATGTCTTTATTACTCTTGTCTGCTTTAAGTCCTACGTAGAACATGGACAATGATGTCTTGCTGACAGCCTGGCGAATATTTTGAATATTTTCAACTGTGTGACAAAGATTTTGTATGGTTTCCTTGATTTCCTCTATCGGAGTTGAATGATGTATGCCCTTTAGCACAACATTGAAACTACGCTCCTGTTTCAATCTATACGTGTGAAATTCCGTGTTTTTTTCGGTTAAGGCCTTAGTGATAATTAAATACACTGCCCTGCAAATTCCAATTTTTTTGATGCGAATAAGATGTTTCCGAATGGGTTTTTCCATTCCATCACGTCACGTTTCCGAGAAAATAGGGGTTGAAACCCCTAAGAACAGGTGTTTCAACCGTGTTCAGCACGAAAAATTCATTCGGAATCACTAGGTCACATCTTATTTGCAAAAATCATGTAGGCCACTGATATTTTTCAGGAGATTTTGGTTTCATTTTAACGTCGTTACCAAAAAACTTTTTAATTCGTATTCATCGCATGCTAATTCCTGAAGTAAAACCTTTAAAGGGTTAATATTGCTCACCCCATGCACGAATATTGGTGGTGTTTTAGGCGCTTTAACTTCCACTATCTGTGGTTCTTCACAAGATGGACTTAGTAGTTATTATTATTATTATAGGAAATTTTAAAACCGCGACCTAGAGAGATCTATTGTTTTGTCCTTCTTACTTAGATGTCCTGCTCTAGTTCAACTTGTTGAATAAACCTTAGTATTGTCTTAGGATCCAACTTCTTCAGTTGTTCTACAGCGACAAAGTAACTGCGCAATATTCGAGGTCTATTTCTGCTTCACATTCTGCAACTATATGAAGATGAGTAATTTCTTTATGATCACAAAATGTGCATTCTGGGGAATTGTAAACACCCATCACACACAGGTGTTGCCTCCGTGGAAAGTGTCCTGTTAGTATTCCAGTCAAAGTTCTCAGCTGGTTTGTACAGAGTTGAAGCATTTCTTTCTAGAAATATTTTAGCTTGACTTAGTCCTTGGCTCATGGCCCAGTGCTGCTTCTTTGCTCTATTTGTTTCATTGCGGATTAGTTCCAGTGTAGTATGTCTGCCAATGCCACAAAAAGGCTCTGGTCCTACCATTGGCGTTGCCGCTTTTCTTGGCAAGCCTATCGGCTAGCTCATTTTCTATTATATTATTGTGTCCTGGCACCCACAGTAAGTAAACTTTGTTGTGTTCGCCGAGTGTCCCAATAATATAAGTCCTTCCTGCACTAGTTTGGACTTGACGGTATTTGAGCTTAACGCTTTTAACACCGCCTGACTGTCTGATAGAATACCAATCTCACAATTGCTATAGCCTATATCCAAATTATACTGTGCACATCTAATTATAGCGCACAGTTCAGCTTGAAATATACTGGTATATTTTACAAAGGACTCCCAGTGGTTTAATCTAGGGTCTACGACTCCTAGACCAGTTCCTTCTGTCGTCAAAGATCCATTCGTATACCACTTGATCGTATGTTGTTTTAACGCATATGACTTTTCCGATGTCCAAGTCTTCTTATCAGACAATTTGATGGTGAAGTTCCGATTGAAGACATTCCTCCTTGTCATACCGACTCTTGGCATGGACACTTGTGTTACTCCTTGTGTCCATGTAGAGAGACGTGTCTGACAATAAATTGAGGTACCATTGTTTCCTTCAACTAACAGTCTCAGGAGTGATTCCTTGGTTTTATAATCAGTTTCTAGATGCAGTAGTGTTAGATCTAGAATTGCTTCCAACGCAGTGGTTGGGCATGTGCACACGGCGCCAGTGATGCATATGCAAGCTAGTATTTGTAGGAGGTTTAATTCCCTCGTGACTGTGACTTGTTTCGCCATTTCTCCCCATGCAACTATACCATATAGTAGCATCGGTTTTACTACCATGTTACATAGCCAGAGCATGGTTTTTGGATTGCATCCCCACGATGCATCCCCACGAGAATTGCTTCCAACGCAGTGGTTGGGCATTTGCACACGGCGCCAGTGATGCATATGCAAGCTAGTATTTGTAGGAGCTTTAATTCCCTCGTGACTGTGACTTGTTTCGCCATTTCTCCCCATGCAACTATACCATATAGTAGCATCGGTTTTACTACCTGTTACATAGCCAGAGCATGGTTTTTGGATAGCATCCCCACGATGCATCCCCACGAGAATTGCTTCCAACGCAGTGGTTGGGCATGTACACACGGCGCCAGTGATGCATATGCAAGCTAGTATTTGTAGGAGGTTTAATTCCCTCGTGACTGTGACTTGTTTCGCCATTTCTCCCCATGCAACTATACCATATAGTAGCATCGGTTTTACTACCATGTTACATAGCCAGAGCATGGTTTTTGGATTGCATCCCCACGATTTTCCAGCCAACTTTCTGCACACAAGTAAAGCCTTGCTGCATTTTTGTATAGTTTCTCTAAGTGCGTTTTCCATAGAAGTTTACTGTCTGGAGTTAGTCCTAAGTAATTAACCTCCTTGCTAACTTTCACAACTACCCTTCCAAGTTTTCCTTTCCTTGGCAGCTTGTGCTTGGCAGCTTGTGCTTCCTAGTAAATGGTTCAATGACTGTTTTGGTGGGGTTAATGTTGAGTCCTACCTCCTTTCACCAGTCCAGTGTAATTTTGAGACCTCTGTTGATTATGTCACAGAGTGTTTCTTCAAGGTTTCCGCTTACAATAATGACTATGTCATCCGCATAGCCCTGACAGCATATTCCATTCTCGCTTAGCATACTAAGTAGGCCGTCTACAACTAAGCTCCATAGTAGGGATGAGAAAACTCCTCCCTGTGGACAACCTTTGACTGTTTGTATTCTGACGTTGGTGCCATGCACCCCTGTCTCAGCTGTTCTAGTTCCCAGCAGTGACTGTATCCATTTCACTATAATTGGGTCTACTCCTCTCTACTAGTGCGTTACAGATTCTGGCGTGATTAGTGTTATCAAACGCCCCTTTTATGTCCAAAAAGAAACACATTGTGACCTGTTCGTGTTCAAGGGATGTTAGATTTAGATTAGATTTAGCAGTGCAGTGTCAGTTGATCTGCCCGCCCTATATTCATGTTGGTCCCGATGTAAGGGACTACATTGCAGTATCGTCTCTCTAATATGCTTGTCTATTTTCTTTTCCATTGTTTTTAGCAAAAACGATGTCAATCTAATAGGCTTAAATGCTTTGGGGAGGGTTGGATCCTTTTTCCCCGCCTTAAGGATAAAGACAACCCTGGCCCTTCTCCAAGGGTTTGGGATATGACCAAGTGCAAGACTATTTGTCATAATCTTCTATCAGCCTCCTGCAGTTCCTGGGAGGATTACAATGACCGATCATTCGGACATCGGCGTCTGAGGCCTGCCTTCATCTTCGATGTCCTCCGCCGCATCCTGTGTTTCCGCGGACCTCTCTTTCGCGGGCTTCTTCTTAAGATGCACCGGAATGAATCCAAACCGGAATCGCACCTTTGAACCGTTGCTGCTGACAGCTGACTTCGACTCTTCGTCGATGCCTACTACCATCAGCTGTCCACTCCCTTCGTGTCGTAGGGAGAATCCTCCCATATATGCGTGTTCAGTCCTTCATTTTGTGCTTCCAGCAGGTGTAGAAGCCACTCTTTTGTCTTCCCTTGGCTCCTAGGAAGGAAAAGATGAATCACCCCCGAAGGAGGGATGTCATTCGTATACCACTTGATCGTATGTTGTTTTAACGCATATGACTTTTCCGACGTCCAAGTCTTCTTATCGGACAATTTGATGGTGAAGTTCCGATTGAAGACATTCCTCCTTGTCATACCGACTCTTGGCATGGACACTTGTGTTACTCCTTGTGTCCATGTAGAGAGACGTGTCTGACAATAAATTGAGGTACCCTTGTTTCCTTCAACTAACAGTCTCAGGAGTGATTCCTTGGTTTTATAATCAGTTTCTAGATGCAGTAGTGTTAGATCTAGAATTGCTTCCAACGCAGTGGTTGGGCATGTGCACACGGCGCCAGTGATGCATATGCAAGCTAGTATTTGTAGGAGGTTTAATTCCCTCGTGACTGTGACTTGTTTCGCCATTTCTCCCCATGCAACTATACCATATAGTAGCATCGGTTTTACTACCATGTTACATAGCCAGAGCATGGTTTTTGGATTGCATCCCCACGATGTATCCCCACGAGAATTGCTTCCAACGCAGTGGTTGGGCATGTGTACACGGCGCCAGTGATGCATATACAAGCTAGTATTTGTAGGAGGTTTAATTCCCTCGTGACTGTGACTTGTTTCGCCATTTCTCCCCATGCAACTATACCATATAGTAGCATCGGTTTTACTACCATGTTACATAGCCAGAGCATGATTTTTGGATTGCATCCCCACGATTTTCCAGCCAACTTTCTGCACACAAGTAAAGCCTTGCTGCATTTTTGTATAGTTTCTCTAAGTGCGTTTTCCATAGAAGTTTACTGTCTGGAGTTAGTCCTAAGTAATTAACCTCCTTGCTAACTTTCACAACTACCCTTCCAAGTTTTCCTTTCCTTGGCAGCTTGTGCTTGGCAGCTTGTGCTTCCTAGTAAATGGTTCAATGACTGTTTTGGTGGGGTTAATGTTGAGTCCTACCTCCTTTCACCAGTCCAGTGTAATTTTGAGACCTCTGTTGATTATGTCACAGAGTGTTTCTTCAAGGTTTCCGCTTACAATAATGACTATGTCATCCGCATAGCCCTGACAGCATATTCCATTCTCGCTTAGCATACTAAGTAGGCCGTCTACAACTAAGCTCCATAGTAGGGATGAGAGAACTCCTCCCTGTGGACAACCTTTGACTATTTGTATTCTGACGTTGGTGCCATGCACCCCTGTCTCAGCTGTTCTAGTTCCCAGCAGTGACTGTATCCATTTCACTATAATTGGGTCTACCCTCTCTACTAGTGCGTTACAGATTCTGGCGTGATTAGTGTTATCAAACGCCCCTTTTATGTCCAAAAAGAAACACATTGTGACCTGTTCGTGTTCGAGGGATGTTAGATTTAGATTAGATTTAGCAGTGCAGTGTCAGTTGATCTGCCCGCCCTATATTCATGTTGGTCCCGATGTAAGGGACTACATTGCAGTATCGTCTCTCTAATATGCTTGTCTATTTTCTTTTCCATTGTTTTTAGCAAAAACGATGTCAATCTAATAGGCTTAAATGCTTTGGGGAGGGTTGGATCCTTTTTCCCCGCCTTAAGGATAAAGACAACCCTGGCCCTTCTCCAAGGGGTTGGGATATGACCAAGTGCAAGACTATTTGTCATAATCTTCTTTTGCTTCTTTTTGCAGTAGTGCTGGAAATATTCCATCTACTCCAGGAGATTCGAAGGATTCAACGGTGAATATTGCCCACCTTACTTTTTCTTCACTTATCACGGTCTTGGTGGCATCTATGTTCGCTCTATTTTCTCGTACATATATCTCCTCATTTTGGAGTAGGTCATATGTACCTCCTGAAAAATGTGTCTCCAGGAGCAGTTTGATTTTCTGTTAATCATTTTCCGTAAAGGAATTATCCGGTCTAAGTAGTGAGATATTCGCATCGATTTGCATCTTGGCCATTGCACGATAGATTCGAGTGGTTGATGCAGTATGCCTTCACAGAAAGATGTGTAGTTTCTGCGTTTGGCTTCCTGATCTCTTTATTATAAAGAGTAAGTTCAGTGGTGTACCTTTCCCATTGATTTGATCTTTTGGCCCCGTTGAAGAGTCCTCTAACTTTAATCCTAAGTTTCTGCAGCCACTCATTCCACCAAGGGACGTCCCACTTGCGCCTGTCTTTAACAATAGGACATGTACTTTCGTATGATCTTATGATGCCTACATTTAGGTCTTCTACAGCTGCGACGCATAATTTTCCCAGTTGGTATTCCTGGGATTTCTTCTTGTTTCATTGGATGTTACACTCCCTTCTATTTCAAATTTAATTAGGCGATGGTCGGACATGGAGTGTTCCTGTGACACATGCCATCTCCTAATATTGTTTTCTAGGGACAGACTACTGAAAGTTAAGTCTAACACCTCTTGCCAAGTCTTAGTGACAAAGGTTGGTATACACCCATTATTTATAAATGTCAGGCCATTACTTATAAATAATTCAAGAATTCACTTACCCCGTTAGTTGGTGTCAGTGCTTCCTAGGTAGGCTACGGATATTGCAGAACTGCTTGTGGTGATGTTCTCTTTCCCGAGAAGTATATCGACGCAATCACCATACGTCGCATTCTGCCTCTGTAGGTTAACTCGGTGATCAGCGGTACGCAGTCCCGAGCTAAATATTCTGAAAGAACAGTGTACTTTATATCATTTCTAACAATAATGCACGCTCTAGGGATACTGTGTTTTTTGTCCCAGATTACCTTTTTATCCATGGTATATAGGCCTTTGACTTTGCCTACGTGCCACCAGAGCTCCTGAATCAGCGCTAGCCCCAGATGTTGTTTGCTGAATGTCATCCGACTCATTATTTGGCTCGACTTCCGGCGCTAGCTCCTATCCGGTGAGTGTGTTGTCCTCTCCGTCCAGAAGCTCATCAGCCTCCTGCAGTTCCTGGGAGGATTACAATGACCGATCATTCGGACATCGGCGTCTGAGGCCTGCCTTCATCTTCGATGTCCTCCGCCGCATCCTGTGTTTCCGCGGAACTCTCTTTCGCGGGCTTCTTCTTAAGATGCACCGGAATGAATCCAAACCGGAATCGCACCTTTGAACCGTTGCTGCTGACAGCTGACTTCGACTCTTCGTCGATGCCTACTACCATCAGCTGTCCACTCCCTTCGTGTCGTAGGGAGAATCCTCCCACATATGCGTGTTCAGTCCTTCATTTTGTGCTTCCAGCAGGTGTAGAAGCCACTCTTTTGTCTTCCCTTGGCTCCTAGGAAGGAAAAGATGAATCACCCCCGAAGGAGGGATGTCATCCCCTTTAACCGCCATTAGTGGTGGGCCCTCCCAGCGACCCAATACGGGAGCGTGGAGCTGTAGCCACTCGACAGTTTGCTCGTCGGCGCAGTCGACTAGTAACATTCCTGGTCGGAAATGCTCGAACCGTATTTTACTTGTCCATCTTTTCGTCACCTCGCAAAGGACGGCATCCTTCAGCTCCGTCAGTTCTTCGACTGTGAGCATTATCTGTGGTTAGTCCACAGATAATACCGCAACCTTTGTGGACTTCACAACACTAGCGTAGCTGGCTTCACTTTCATCGGTGTTCTTTGCACCAGATCGGTCGTGCCACCGCAGCGTCTGTACGACTTCTTTTCTCCCTCGGGTGCTCTCGAGGAGTGAGTGTTTTGTTGGCTCACTTGCTGGCCGACCGTGGTGGCTGCACCTTAGTTTTGTGGCTTAGCGCCTTCTCACGCGCTCTTTAGGCGTTAGGCCTCAAGGTACCTTATGTACCATTTCACTCCCGCCCTAGTCAGTCCCCTGCGCTTGGGATCGTCGACGCCCGCTGGTTCTCCTAGCGACGGCAGAAGCGACTTCTTTGTCGGCGGAGTCCTTCTGCTTGGCTGTGTACTTTTCGTGGCTGCACCATGTACTTTATATGGAGTTGAATCGGCTGTATGTGCCTTTGCCACAGTCCTCTCCGTTCTTGCGTTGCAATTCGAGGCTGGCGCTCATCCAGCCTGATAACACGTTGCTTTGTGGCCATGTCACGGCAACCGAGTGGCCCGTTCTACTTGTAGCAGCTGTTGTGCGTGGACGGCCTTCGTCCAGGCGCTGCTTTTCAAGTTGATCTGCAACTTGAGTCGCGGTGCAGTCCCGCGGTATTTTATTTTTGTTGTTGTTCTTCGAATCCATGTTTGATCCCACGAGTTTCGGAGAAAGTATGACCATCTGTTCAGAGATCCGCCATACACATGCAGTCAAAGTGTACAAGTGTATAAGGTCTCAGTTACTCTCCGAGGCGACCAAGTATCGGAGAGGCACCGTTATCGACTGCGCTATTTTTACACAGGGCCCCCAGCCAGACTGATCATCGACACGGTATGCATGACATCTTGATCCGGCCCTGTAGGAATTTTATCGACTATGCCTAGGTGTAGGAGGTGGTGGGGTGTTGGGATGGGGTATCAGAGGAAAGTTAGGCCGCTGAAATTTGACGTATTCCGATGAATACGTTACCAGGGATCACCACGTGGAGGCCTTCTCATTTGAGAAGGGGTGCTGTCTTATGACAAAAGGCAACACCTATGAGTCGACTTGAAGTGTATGCGATATGGGACAGTAAAACAGCACAAATGCACTGCCCACCGGTCCACATCGCATCGCTTCCATCGATTTGTATTAGCTGTATTTGGTGATGACAGCCAATAATTATCGATTTTGGACTGCTTCGATTTCATCATTGGCATATTTTGTGGGCTCGACGGCGAATTAACGGTTGGTCTAGAGCATTGTGCACTCCATGAGAGTCAGTTTGACTGCGAGTGAGCGGAGAGTACTTTCTAGCTGTGGAGAGGTGGAGTGGGCCTTACGATGGAGTTTTCGTTGGCTGTTGATGTTGTTTCATTCTGGCTTGGTTGGAAAGACGCTGCTATGTTTTGCGAGAGTAAGACTCATTCGTTTGTTCTGTTTGCTTTGTTTGTGTTGCACTCGCCTGATACAGATGTTGACTTTGTGGGTATTTGCGCGGGGTTCGCGGTGGGCGGCGGTGTTCGTTGCATTTTGTTTTGCACTTTACGATTTTTATTTTAAAATATTTAAGTAGACTAGCAGTGCCCTGCTCTTAAAGAGTACGTAGGCGACTGCGCATATATATTGTATGCTACCAGTTAAAGAATTTTTAATTAATCTGATAGCGGCTTACTTATTTAAGCAATTAATAAGGAGTGATATAAATACGCGTCTGCCCGCAAATAACGTTCTAATATCAACTTGAATTTGTGTGTTTTTGTATGTGTGTATACATATATGTTTACATATATGTTTATGTATACATATATGTTTGTGTATTCATATATGTTTTATTGAGATGATTGATTACGGCAGATATACTTTCTTTTTTTTTTTTTTTTTTGATAGTGTAAGTCAGTTTTGGGATGTACACATTTTTAAAGCAATTTTTTTTATTAGTACACGTATTTAACTTGGATAAGTCAATCATTTGGTAATACTTTTCGTGTTTGAAGTGGTCCATAGCATTTATTTGATTTGAAAGTGATGCAGTCAAAGTGTACAAATAGGTTTTTGTTGCAAGAAACAGGCGTTGTAATTCTTTGAAAATAATCTTTGTTATATTTTTATTTTGTGATTAAGGGGTCTATACGAAATTAGTTTATATCTTTTTTTATTCGTTTTATTTCCGTTGAAATAAGTGATTAATATGAATCTACCTCCAAGTATATATGTATATATCTGTGCGTGTGTGTGTGTGAATTTTTAATACGAGGTCAAATATGGGTACATCCAAAACGTTTGCTAAATTTTATAGAAAACAAGCTATTTTAAATTAGAATTATCACTTTTTCATATTATTGGGTCGTTTTGTGTCTCTTTCAATACAAACTCATATATTAAGATGAAATACCTTAATATGTGAAATTTGTATTAAAAGTGTAGGGAATAATAAACATTCCAGCAGTGGTTAATTTGAGGGTTGTTTTTTTAGAATAGTACAACTACATATTTTACAATTACAACATATATGTATGTATTTCGTCTCTATTATGTACCACAATTCAAGTTTGTACTACAATTTTAGGTTGTATTACTACTACTTCTATATATTTAGATTAATTAATAATTATGTTTAAGAAGTCTAATGGTAAATCTCATTATTATACAGATGATATTTAGCTTTATTTACTTCATTTTCTATTTCATTAAGGATTATAAGTTCACCCTTCTTCTCCTTTTAAATTATTTGTAGATTTCCTTAGCAGTATTTCCTTTTATTTCTTGTTTTTTACATACGGTCTTTTGATCAAGTAATCAACTATAATATTTCATGATTTGTTATATTTTTCCTTAGTTACAAATTGGAAGTAGTTTTAGTATTCAAAGATTGGTCTCTTTTTATTTTTTCAATCAATCAATCTTCATATAGTGGTAATAAATATAATTTAATTAAAATAGTTACTAAGAATATTGAATACCGGTTCTCTCGAAAGTGTAAACGTAAGAGAGAGTTAATGTGGGAGATTGAAAACAAACGAAGTCAACGACATTGCTATAATTTTAATAAGCAGCTATCATACACGCAGTTATTCCATAAACAATAGCTATAAAGAATCTTTTGGTTTATTTTGTTTTGATTATATTATATTTTGATCTTTTAATTTATTCGTAGTTTTCCTTATCAACTTATGAAGAATAAGCGATTGTATTTTTATCTTAGTCCATTTATTGTAGTGGACTGTACTACATTTATTAGGAAGCTGCGTCCATGTCAATATGTTGCACTATTAACCTCCACCTCCATGTACGCATTTCATGTTGATCACCTATGTATGTATGTGTGCTGCGTTCTGTATACCAAATTGCTATTACCTACAGTAACATAAACGACTGAGTGTGCGTTGGGTAACAGAGAGAGTCCAAAAAAAAAATGTCCAAGAAATAGTGTAATGATGTAATGTTAAGCTAGTTCGACCTGATATATATGTAATTGTAATTAAAGTGTAGTATGTAGAAATAAAAAGTGTATATTTAATATTCTCAATATCACGTGTAAACGTAAGAGAGAGAGAGAGAGAGAGAGAGAGAGAAAAAAGAGAAAGTATATTTTTACTACAATTCAAGTTTGTACTATAACTACATCTATGTACTTCATCTATATTATGTACTACAATTCTAGTTTTTAAAGAACACTCACTACAACCTTAAAGTAAAACTATTAAAACAACATGTTTCCTTGGAACTACGATGACGTCTGACAAGCATTTTATTTCAAAAGCGCATTCAACATTCTGCAATTATCTTGATTTCTGCTCTAATTAAAATTGTATTGAAGGTTTTTGGAATTCATAGTCCATTCTTGTTATTAGTTCATAACATATTTAATGGGTATTTAAATTCGAGTGATATTATACAGCAAACCAATACAGTCGCTTGATGATAAAGAGAATCAAACATTCGAATTACTTGATTGTGTTGTTATACCATTCACACATAGTCTGAAATGGTATTATCAGTTTGTCTGAAATGATGTAACGCATTAAAGGAGGCATCGTAGACCCCATAAAGTATATATATTCTTGATCAACTCGACGAGACGAGTCGATCTAGACACGTCCGTCTGTCTGTTCGTCTATCTGTCTGTATGTTGTTGCGCATTTTTTATGCTATCCTGTTGAAAATGTGCACACACACTTCTAATTATTGTAGTTTAATAGAGTGTCAAGATTGACCCGCCACGCCCACTTTTTGGGGTAGCCCCCGTACAAACCCACCGCCCACTTTTAATTTTTGTATGAAAAACTTTTTTATTATAGTCAATATCAACTTAATAATTGATATGGTAACTTTTAGTGGACTGATACTTGACATATACATTAATGGGTGAGACCCGCCCACAATTTGGGGTAGCTCCCATACAAACATATGGTCCACTTTTGACTTTTTGTAAGAAAAACTTCTTTATTAAAGTCAATATTAGGTTGAAATGCGATATGGTGCCTTTTTATCGACAGCCGCTTAACATACATACACTAATGGGCGTATTCCGCCCATTTTTGTGTTTTTTATGAAAAAATCTTTATTTAAATTAATATTAGCTTGAAATTCGATTTGGTCGATTTTAGTGGATTTTATTGGACAACCGCTTCATATACATATACAAATGTCCGTGTCCCGCCGATTTTTTAAAGTACTCCCATAAAAACCCACAGTTCACTTTTGTGCATTTGTTCGGAAAACGTCAATATCAACTTGAAATTCGATATGGCGGCATCTTACACATCTACTACATCGCTTCATTCACATCTACTAGTGGGCGTGTACCACCCACTTTTTGGGGTAGCCCCCCTTTAAACCCTATTTATGTTTTACAATGCTATTTAAAATTTCGTGTGAATGGTATTAGTGCTTCGGATCAACCAAAGTCAAAGGTTCACCACAGTGAAAATTTTATTTAATCTTACTCAAGTTAACGGAGAATCGGGAACGGCTATAAACGGACTGCAACGTACAATTAATTACTGCATTTCGGTTTTGAAAGTTCACAATGTAGAAATAAATAACTAGGATCCAATATTTGTATATATATATGTACTTCAAAACTGCCTGAAAATACTTTAGCATTGTGGGAGCAAAGTATTTCAGATCAATCCACGTTGCATCAGTGGTCAGAACTCAATTCATTTTTCAATAATCGTTTTCAGACCTTGGAAACTATGCAGGACGTAAGATCTAAGCTGAAATTAACAGTTCAGCTTAAAACAGACTCAGGGAACATACGTGCACACCATGCAAATGTGACATCAAACGATGCACAGTGCAATATGTGCCCTGGCAACGTCATCTTCTTAGAAAATGTCCGAAATTTTTAGGAATGAATGTGAATTCATGTAGTGAAGTGATAAAAAAATCGGGATTGTGCTATAATTGTTTTTCTTGCTCTAATGCAGTGAGGGATTGCAAATTTAGTTGTGCCTCTTGTAACAAAGGCACCACACATTATTATACAGGGTACATTCTGGTGCTGTCAGTAATCCCTCCCCTTCAGCAACGGCATCAATTTCTGAAATAACACCTTCTAAAATTCAGTCGTGTTTTTCATCGAATAGTCGAAAAGTTTTTCTGGGAACAGCTGTAGTTGATATAGAGTTCAAAAACCAACGATTTAGTGCTCGGTGTCTGCTCGACTCTTGATCCGAATGCACGTTTATATCAGATAAATTGCGAAAAAGAATCGGTCTTCCCCTGAAGACAGTTCAAGACAAAGTGTCGGGTTTGAATAACACCAGTTCCAAGGTACTGAGCGAAATATGTGTGTTCAAAATTCGTTCACAAATAAATGAAAAGGTAGAAATTTTCGTGAATGGACTAGTTTTGCCCCGTTTGACAAGGAATTACCAACTTTGTCGGTTAGCAGTACAGCCTTTTTGCAAATCCCCTAAATTCGTTTGGTTGACAAACATTTTTATTAGAGTCAACAAAATGATTTGTTGATCGAGGCAGATATTTACCCACAAGCTCTTAAAGAAGATATGAAAAAGAATATTGTAGGAGCTTTTATGGCGCAGAAGAGAGTATTTGGATTGGTGATACCAGGTCCCCTAACTCGTGATACAGCGCATATAACCTCAAAGCAAGTATCTTTCTTTAACTGTGTATGGCTTGAGAAACAGATGGCCAAGTTTTGGGAGTGTGGGGAAGTTTTTGGAGATAGGCCACCAATTGCAGAGGAGGAAGTTTGCGAGGAACTTTACGCTAGAACTACATTTAGGAACCAAGACGGACGGTACGTTGTTGACCTGACCTTTAAAGACCCTTGTGTAAGTAAGGTCTTGAAACCTTCAGGTGAACAGTCTTTTCGATATTATTACGTGCCGCACCATGCTGCTCTGAAAACCGACAGCATATCACCTAAAGTCAGGATCGTTATTAACGCTTATGCCCCACTTCCTCCGGGATTAGTTTGAACGACATCCTTCATGTGGATCCAGTGTTAGAATCTGACCTAACCATTCTTTTGCTAAAATGGAGGTTTTTCAAATATGTTTTTAACGCTGATGTAGAGAAGATGTATAGACAGATTTTAGTGAATCCTC
Organism: Leucophenga montana; assembly: GCA_035044765.1. Taxonomy (NCBI): domain Eukaryota; kingdom Metazoa; phylum Arthropoda; class Insecta; order Diptera; family Drosophilidae; genus Leucophenga; species Leucophenga montana. The sequence goes on along the minus strand of JAWNNQ010000171.1, from coordinate 40,222 downwards.
TGCATACATCTTTTCAAAGAATAATGTAGCGTTTTGAATAGGATCAAGATTGATTTTGAGCTAAAGACTGTTACTTTCGGCATAAATTGTGTCCCATATTTAGCCATTAGAACATTGCTTAAACTGGCAGATTGTATGTATGTCGATGATGCCTTGGTTGGGGCTCACGATATACTATCGGTCATACAAATTCGAAAGGAGGTATGCACTGTGTTGAACTCTGCCGGTTTTCCAGGAGTTCCTTCGGAGCACTCAGCGAGCAAAACATTTTTTGAGAAGCAAGAAGATGCAGTTGCAAAAATGTAAGGCATACGAAGGAACGGAATGGATGATGAGTTTTGCTTCTTGGCTAAACCGTTCGAAGTAAGTTGTCGTTTCACGAAGCGACAGGTGTTGTCCACCATTGATCAGTGGTTGGATCGCGTCAGTTGTAGTATGCGTAAAAATCTTGATGCAACAGCTTTGGTTGGAAAAGAGCGGATGGGATGATGAGTTAAGCGGATCATGGCTTGAAACGTGGGTATAATTTTCTGTAGACTATCCCTCTATAAACATTAGGGTTCCTCGATTGCTTAGGCTTACAACCTTTTGTCATACAACCAAGCCATATTGAGTTCCATGGCCTTTCGGATGCTTCGGAAAAGGCATATGCTGCTGTATTCGAGTTCAGGAACCGGACTCCAATTTTAGTTCATTTCTACTTTCAGCTTGTATCCTATTAAAACTATATCTCTTCCGAGATTACAATTATGAGGAACTGTACTACTAGCGGATTTGGTTAATGGATTATTACCGAAATTAGGCATAGAGCGGCCTATGTATTTTTGGTAAGATTCCACAATAGTGTTGGCATGGCTTAAAAACCATCACATTGTTGGAAAACATTTGCCGCAAATCGGGTGACAAAAATTGATAAGAAATTTGGGGCTCTCAATTCGGCTTATGAGGAGTCAAAAGAGAACCCAGCCGATTTACGTAGAAGGGGTGTAAGCCCGCAAGAATTATGGCAATCAAAACTTTGATGGCATGGGCCTAGTTGGTTGGTGAGATATATATCTCAGTGGCCTTCTTCCCAGCCTAATTCGGAAACAAACTTGAAAAGCAAGGAAGTGAAATGTCATTTTTTTATTTTAACGGTTTCGAAGATATACTGGACCATTTTTCATCTTTTTCTCGGGCTTTAAAGGTGATTGCATAAATTTATCGTTTTTTTTTCGATCTCTCGGCAAAAGGTATTTTGGATCTCAAATTTTTACTCATGAAGAGATCAAACTAGTCAAATGGAGATTGATTTAAGTGTGTCAGAAAGCTTCTTTTTTTTTTACAAATGAATGGCGATTAGGTAGGGTTCTGAAAATGCTTCCAGGTCAAGATGGGTAGATATGTGTGGTTGACCTAATGACTGGGCGATGGTGTATTCGGCGCCTTATCGAAAATTATTTATTTTACAACATAATTGAAAACAGAATACTTTCAGAAACTTTGAAATGGAGGCCGCTCATCCAACCAACATTGTTAAGAAATGCCCGGTGTGCCAGGGAAAACATCACTTGCAGATCTGTCACACAATCCAACGTAAAGGACTGGTTGCTTGTTGTTGTTGTTGTTGTTGTAACAGCTTCGTGTGATCTTCTTCAGGAAATATATATATACACAATTTATTATATATGAATGAATGTAATAGTGTAAAGCGATTTATGAATGTAAGAGAAAGATATACACAAATGCAACCTCAGGTCTCAAGCACTAGGAAAACAGCAACATCAACTGGTCGTAACCAGAGGTCTAAAGGCCTCAACTGAGGGAGACGTTTTTCGCTCTCATTAATAGGCGGAGGTCTTCCACCTAATATAATATTGTCCCTATAAGAGCGTATAGCTTGTTCAGTTGCATCTTCATGCAATTGGGCCCTTCCAGAAGTATAGTCATACTCCTCTAAGTTGCTATCAGTGATAAAGCGATTTATGCTCGTCTTATATATCCTGATATCAGATCTTATTCAGGTAGGCGCTGATGTAGTGAAGGTGCCATAGTTCCGATGATCACTTCTGTACGCACCCAACAATAACTGCTTCGAAAGCAGCTTATTATGTTGATGAACAGTTGTATCAATCGCTTCATTGTGCAAATGATCCTCATGGGTCAACCAGTGGCAGTCCTCAGCAGGCATTGCCATTGAGTCTTACTTAGAAAAGGGTCCATACAGGGGCAGCATAATTTAGGAAAGAACGTTCAATAGCTTTATAAGTTGTTATTATAGTCTGCTTGTCCTTACCCCAAGAAGATCCGGCAAGCGCTTTCAACACTTTGTTTCTCGACTTAAGACGATTATTTGTCTTGGTGGCATGAGCTGAGAATCTAAGCAATGGTTCAAATGTAGTTTCCAATATTATCGGGTACTGAACAGTAGGAACCCTTAGACCTCCAACAAAGACATCTAGTTCCATCCTCACCTCCTTAGTCCAGGAAGTGAAAATGGAGGCAGATAACTTATGAGTTGAAAGCCTAAGGTTGCGAGCATTGAAAAAATTTAATAAATTGTCCAAATAGATGTTAATTCTCGCACAGATATCATCTACATTCACGACCGAGGATAAAACAGAACAATCATCTGCATAAGTAACTATATTTATATGGGGAGGGGGAAGGGGCATCTTTGCCAAATAAAGGTTAAACAGAAGAGGAGAGAGAACCCCACCCTGAGGAACACCTATCTTTAACTTACGATAACCCGACCTCACACCCCTAAACTCAACGTATGCCCTTCTACCATTAAGATAGTTCAATAGCCAGCGTTTCGTTTTATCGGGTAGTGAGGTGGAGTCCAGGTCTTGAAACAAGGATGCATGATCAACTGTGTCAAATGCCTTGTTCAAGTCTAGAGCCACCATCACTGTACGTTCGCATGGCCTCGGCTTATTAAGTCCATCAGCTATAAAAGTTGTGATTTCGCTTAGTGCTGAAGTCGTACCATGACCTTTCCTAAAACCGTGCTGATGATCTGCTAGAAGGCAGTGTTCTGTCATTGAAGGTAGTAATAATGACTCAAAAACTTTCACTACAGGTGAAAGAAGCGATATAGGCCTATAAGAGGAACCAAGATCAGCATCACTGCCAGGTTTTAAGAGAGGTACAATCCTTGCTACCTTCCATACATCAGGGACAAGTAGCTGGGAAATGGATAGGTTTAACACGAGGGTGAAGTATACCACCGCTATAGGCCCAATTATCCAAGTGCTCTAGCCATTTTGCCTTTCTAGTTTCCGCAACAAGATTATTCACATTGTGAGACAACAAGGCAATACGACTGTCACCCGGATCATTGGCACGAATTTGATCACGTAAGGTCGCTAAGCCTGGCCTAATATTAGGAAACCTGCCAGCAAGAATATGCCTCTTTGCAGCCTTGATGTCGAGTCTCTAAGAATTCTTTCACCTACCTTAACATCATTGGAAGGCAAGAGACCGCTGATTTATTGATCAATACAACGTGTAAACTCAGTCCAGTCAGCCCTATTGTAGTTTACAAAGACTCGACGATCCGATTCAACAAAATCTTCCAGACGAGTAATGCTAATCACAATAACGCTATATCAATCGACCACTTAGAGTATGGAATAAGCGATTCACTGACGGCAGTTAAATCAGTGGAGCTGGATGTGGTAGTGCACATCCTGGTTGCACAGTCCTCATTGATCGTACTAATACCCCTAAGGTCGTTTCCTAACTCCGAGAACCACATCTCATGGTGTGCATTGAAATCACCGAGAATAAATCTATGATCCCCTTGCAAGACATGGCTCAAAATCGGATTATACCCAGGGTGGCAGCTATTGACTGGTGGAAGATATAAGTTCACAAACTCAATCTCGACATCTCCGGACTTTACAGCCAGACATTGGGTCTCCAGAAATGAATTCTGTTGACCAACAGAAGGCAGTGAAAAAGGTCTGAAATTTACCGTTCTATGAACGATGAATGCCAGTCCTCCTCCACTGTTCCTGTTCCTGTCTCTGTCCTGCCTGACTATATTAAAGTCGGCAACAGATACCAGCCGAAATGATTCTGTGAGCTTAGTCTCTTGCGCTGCTGCAATTAAGAAGTCATGACGCTCCATGTAATTAATTAATGACTGAGAGCACTCATAATTTGTTGAGTGGCGGCGGGAGAATTGTCCAAGACAACGTAGAACAACAGGAGCTACATGACGCCCGCACGGGTGACCGGGACATAGGTGTGACAAGCATATTACTATGTACAGATAGACAGCATGACGCAAAGAAGTCAGCACTCCAATCTCTATGAGATCTTAGATCAGTGCACCTCCTCATATGACACCAATGTGACAGCCGTTACATCGCTCAGTTAAAACATTGCGATGTATCTGATTGCCACAAACGGAGCATACCCATCTTGCAACGGCAGCTGCTTGTGAAGAGGAGGTTGTTGCAGTTGTGTTAGATGTGGGTACAACAACTGTGCTATCATTTGTATCAGAATTACAGTTACCTAAGCAGCAGTTAGCAACAAATTGCTCTGACCAGTCTCTATGAGATTGGAGGCCCGAACATGATCTCGGGTGGCACCATCTGCCACATCTAGAGCACTGGACCGAGGTTACATTCCTGAAAATCTTTCTCCCACAAACAGAGCAGAACCAGAGACCAGGGCCCGGGTTCCTCTCAATACCGGCGCGGCACAGGAGTATTTTCAACAGTTGCGCCGACAAAACTGTTGAATCCATATAAAAAAATTGTATAAATATATACCTGATACAGCCACTTGGGCTGAGTTGGACAACCTTTGACAGCACGAATCTTCTTGTGCAGATCGGCCTGGGGCGAAAACCCAGTCGTCCTTGGGAACGGACTGGTTGGTCGTCTACGTTTGGTGGTCATGTATAGGCTGTGCTCTAACGCCCTAGATAGCAGTCATAGCACCGTAGCATGTCAAAGCAGATATCGGTGAAGCATCTGCGCTAGCCCACATCATACACTGCTACATGTTGATGTGAGGGCTGCTGGTGAGCCAGGAGAACTACGTGCTTTGAAAACTTTAGAGGGATAAACTGGAGACGATGACGTGCTGTCAATTGAAGGGAGGAGTGGTTCACCACTGCGGATTGAGGAGCTAGTGGAAAAAGGCATTGAGCAAGTTGACGGCAATGAGTAGGACCTTGAGAGGAGTTTGGGTCTTGCGTAAAATAACTGATGCTCCTTGGTATATGTGCAATAAAGTTTTGCATCGAGATTGGAATACCAACAGTCCTGGAGCAGTAAAACTTAGTTATGTTAATGTGCAAGCTCTAAGCTAAATGACTTAATGTCACTCTCTAACATGCACGAAATTTTAAATATTATTGTAAAACATAAATATGGAAGTTTAAATAGTAAATTTGTATAGGGGCTACCCCATGGGTAGCGGGCCGCGCCTATTAGTTTATGTATGTTAAGCGGCTGACTATAAAAAGGCACCACATTGCGTTTCAACCTATTATTGACTTTATTAAAGAAGTTTTAATACAAAAGTGGGCAGTAGGTTTGTATGGGGGCTACCTCAAACAGTGGTCCCACCCATTAATGTATATGTCAAGCATCCGTCCAATAAAAGTTACCATATCAATTATTAAGTTGATAATGACTACAATATAAAAGTTGTTCATTAAAAAAGTCAAAAGTGGGCGGTGGGTTTGTATGGGGGCTACCCCAAAAAGTGGGCGTGGCGGTTAAACTTTGATATTCTATTAAACTGCAATAATAATAAGAGTACGTGCATAATTTCAACTGGATAGCATAAAAATTTGTCCCCAAAAAAACAAACAGACGTCGAGCTGATCAAGAATATACATATATACTTTATGGGGTCTATGATGCCTCCTTTAATGCGTTACAAACTTTTAAAAAAACTGATAAAAGTACCATTTCAGACTATATGTAAATGGTATACAAATAAAGAACAAATGACAACAACTTACAAATTGATTTTTTCCATCATTCCAGATCATTCGGTCAATCAGTCATCCTGTCATCATGTCATATATATAAGCTATAAGTCGCGAAAATGTAAAATTATTTTCTTTCAATTTGTCTGTGATTTTTTTTTAAATAATAGAACGAATATAAACATATTGCATTTTATTGTACATACATAGATAGATATATAGATTCAAGTCAAGCTAATATAAAGTGTGTAAAAAGCATATAAAGGTTACCGGTCGATTTGTTAGTTTGCAAGTGTTATTAAACAAGAAAAAACGTTAACTTCGGTTGAACCGAAGCTCTAATACCATTCACACGAAACTTTAAATAGTATTGTAATACATAAAAGTGGGGGTTTTAATAGGGGGTGATACACCCTCACTAGTAGATGTGTATGAAGCGATGTAGTAGATGTGTAAGATGCCGCAATATCAAATTTCAATTTGATATTGACGTTTTCCATACAAATTCATAAAAGTGAACTGTGGGTTTATATGGGACGACCTCAAAAAGTGGGCGGGACACGCCCCTTTGTATATGTACATGAAGCGGTTGTCCATTAAAATCCACAAAATCAAATTGCAAGCTAATATTGATCTAAATGAAGGATTTTTTCATAAAAAACACAAAATTGCACGGTAGGTTTGTATGGAGGCTACCTCAAAAAGTGAGCGGGCCACGCACAATTGTCTATGTATGTTTAAAGGTACCATATCGCATTTCAACCTAATATTGACTTTAATAAAAAAGTTTTTCTAACAAAAAGTCAAAAGTGGGCAGTAGGTTTGTATGGGAGCTACCCCAAATAGTGGACGTGGCAGGCCAATCTTGATACTACTACAATAAAAAGGAGTATATGTGCAAAATTTCAACTGGATAACATAAAAAGTGGTCCCCAAAAAATGCGCAACAACATACAGACGGACAGACAGACAGACGGACATGGCTAGATCGATTCGTCTCATCGAGCTGATCAAGAATATATATACTTTATGGGTCTACGATGGCTCTTTTAATGCGTTACAAACTTTCAGACAAACTGATAATACCATTTCACACTATGTGTGAATGGTATAAAAATCTTATTGTGCACGTATTACACAGTAGAGTTGGAAAACTATCGATAGTACTATCGATAGTATCGATAGTTTTTTTTTTTTGGACCGCAGTTTCGATAGTTTTTTTTTTCCAGAACACTCACTTTAAAGAATCTGCTACTGAAAATCATGAAAAATAATCTAAAAACTATTTTTAGTAGCATGCAGTATTGTACCATAACAAGCGATGGACGGACATCACGATTAAATGATTAGACAGGTCTACAAATACCGGGTCATGTCAACCTCAAATATCTCAAAATCGTGATGTGATGGGCGAATTCTGATCGGATTCGGACTCTACGCAGCAAATTACTTCGAAACGACCCTTAGCTTTCAACAAATAAACCATGTTGACCTGTGTTATTACTTGCCGGTAACATGTCATGTTCTCACAAGCTTCAATCTTCAAAGTACGGTCAGCTGTAATATATATATATGTGATATATTAGTCATGGGGTTATGTGGTTATAGGGTTATGGCAGTTTTTAGTTTTAAGTACTTGGGTTTTCAACGAGTCATCAACTATGTCATATTTTTAAATAAATCAGGGTAAGACTTGTAGATCAGAATTTTTCTTGATTTTAAAATTTTGGCCTCGAATTTTGAGGTTTTTTGAGGTTATCTCAAAAACCTGAAGTGATGGGGTTAATTGGACCGTGGATTCGAATTCCGCTACCCCAAAAACATAAAGTAGTCATGGTAAGACTTATAAATCTGAATTTTTCTTGATTTTAAAATTTTGGCCTCGAATTTTGAGGTTTTTGAGGTTATCTCAAAAACCTGAGTCAGCTAGTCTTTTAATACTTCCACTTTAAGAAGCTGAGGTGTTTTTGAAGTACTGAAAAGCACACTAGAAATTGTGCCGTTTGCAAGCAATATACGTTGAATCATTTTATATGAGCTATTCCATCGTGTTGGTACTTCTTGACTTAAGCTGTATGGCCTTTCAATAAATAGTTTGCGCAGTTCTCAATTTTAAATATGCGATTGGGCTTCTTTTAAAGTACGTTACTATGATCTTACACTTTTTCATGAGAGCCTTTATATTTTTACGTGCATAATGAGATTTAAAGTGGGGGCAAAGTATGGTAAATGTTTCATTTTAAGTAATTCGCAAAACTTAATCATAGATGCTACGTTGTCTGATACAACCAAAGTAACTTTGTAAAGAACATACCACTCCGAGAGTGCACTATGCAGTGAATCTGCTATCTTTTGTGACGAGTGGTCAGTATTTTCTAGTAGTTTGTTAGTTGACAATACAGCTGACCGTACTTTGAAGATTGAAGCTTGTGAGAACATGACATGTTACCGGCAAGTAATAACACAGGTCAACATGGTTTATTTGTTGGAAAGCTAACGGTCGTTTCGAAGTAATTTGCTGCGTATAATCCGAATCCGATCAGAATTCGCCCATCACATCAGGATTTTGAGATATTTGAGGTTGACATGACCCGGTATTTGTAGACCTGTCTAATCATTTAATCGTGATGTCCGTCCATCGCTTGTTATGGTACAATACTGCATGCTACTAAAAATAGTTTTTAGATTATTTTTCATGATTTTCAGTAGCAGATTCTTTAAAGTGAGTGTTCTGGAAAAAAAAACTATCGAAACTGCGGTCCAAAAAAAAAAAACTATCGATACTATCGATAGTACTATCGATAGTTTTCCAACTCTACTGTGTAATACGTGCACAATAAGATTTTTATACCATTCACACATAGTGTGAAATGGTATTATCAGTTTGTCTGAAAGTTTGTAACGCATTAAAAGAGCCATCGTAGACCCATAAAGTATATATATTCTTGATCAGCTCGATGAGACGAATCGATCTAGCCATGTCCGTCTGTCTGTCTGTCCGTCTGTATGTTGTTGCGCATTTTTTGGGGACCACTTTTTATGTTATCCAGTTGAAATTTTGCACATATACTCCTTTTTATTGTAGTAGTATTATTTTTCGATTTTGAATTATCCCGATTAAATATATATACTACAAAATGAAGAAGAGAAAAGCATACGTGAATCTGCGACTTTGACGGTTTGCGGACTTATAAATTTGTGGGAAAAAGCTATACCAATTCAATTAAAAAACATGTCATCAGTAAAATTGAAAAACTATTCAAAGAATGGCAGAATCTAAAAAAAAAATAAAGAAAACAAAAAAAAAACGTTCAGAAGCATTAAAGAAAAAATAACAAAACTGGCAACAAAAATTAGAAGATTTATTTGATATTGCTCATCGTGATGCTTTAAATATTACGACTTTAGAAGAAGACAAGCAGTTTTTATTAGCAGTGCGATAAAATCGACGCCAATTTTTAATTGGTTCAGGGCCAGAAAAAGTTTATACAAATGTAAGAAAATAAAAGAGAAAAAAGAGAAAAGAGAAAAATTGCGCGAGCGTGAAAACAAAGATATGTCGGCTTTAACGTGCTCTTTTTCTTCATTAAAGTGGTCTTTTTCTTCATTATCGTTTCTTTCGTCGTCGTCTGCCCCCACCAGTAAAGAAGCAACTTCATCTGACCCCGAATGCATAACAGAATTGTCCGAAATGCAGATGACGCTGAGGCAAATATTCTTGCAGAAGTGGCCGGAGACAGGATTTCTTTTGCTAAAAAGCAACTACAATTACATCAACCTCGAAATGACTAAGAGAACTGTTGAAACTCACTATAATTTTCTTAGGAGGTGTTCCTGAATAAGGCGTTTTATTTAGGAGACCTGCTGGTCTACTTCGAGCTAGATGGATGGCAAGAGCCTTGTACTATTTGAAAATTTATTTATTTAAGCATCAGTTTAAGCTAACGAAGAAGGACGAAAAGGCTGTGAGAGAAATATGCATTTTCACGGTGATGATTTATGTTAAATATTGGTTTCAGGCCTCTACCGGATGGTCAGCACCAAGAAACGACTTACAATTATTGAAAGACCTTAAAGCCTTTGAAAGCTTTAACAAGAATATAGCTACTGTTGCGCGGAAAAAAATTCAAAATTCAAATTTTTTTTGGAAAAAGACGTGGAAACTTGGAACGAAGGCACTGATTATGTAGCTGCCAAAAATATCGTTCATTCTTTGCGAATAGTGAACGACAATGCTGAGCGTGGTGTTGCTTTAATGGAAGAATATAATAAATTAATTACAACCAATGAAGAACAAAAGCAATATTTGCTTTTGTTGGTAAAAGAGTACAGGAAAAAGTACCCTAATAATAACAAGTCAACCCTTGTATCTTAAAAATATATGATTCAAATATCTACATAATATCTTAATTCATAACAACCACAATAATTTTTTAAATATTTTTTATGTCCTGGCTATAAAAATAAAAGAATCTAACAAATATAGATTCTGAGTTTTTATTTAAAATTCAAACCGTGGTAGCGACCTCCAAATGACATTTAAAAAATTTAAAAAAAATACTGAAATACTTTCTTAGTGTATATAATCAAATTACGTGGTTCCCTGCGAAATTAAAAAAAAAATGTTTTTTCTTAGGAATACGGACCACCCTAATATATATATATACTTTTATTATTTCCCAAAAATTGTTGCTAGACATCTTTGAAGCTTAGCCAAGCTGCTCTTTCAAGAGGATTCATTTTAGCTCATTCCTTCAATTTCGCACCGGAGAGCTTTGGGAATTTAGATACAAGATATTGGAAACAATTGCCGATTCCATCGAGAGCCGTTACAAATTGTTTCATGAAACCAACATTTATGTGTAAAGGTGGACAAAAATCTGAGATAATGGGGTAAAATGAACCTCAGATTCGGTCTCTGCGACCCCAAAAAACATAAAGTACTCATGGTAAGACTTATAGATTCTTGATTTTAAAATTTTGGCCTCGAATTTTGAGGTTTTTTGTAGTTATATCAAAAACCTGAGCTGCTGGGGCTAAATAGAGCTAATATTCGGCTTTAGCGAGCCCAAAAACAAAAAAAAGTCGTGGTAGATTTTTCTTGATTTTAAAAGTTTGGCCTCGAATTTTGATGTTCTTCGATGTTATCTCAAAAACATGACGTGATGGGGTTAAATGGAGCGCGGATTCGAATTCCGCTACCCAAAAACGTATAATAAACATGGTCTAATGTCTGGGTCCAAAAATGAATTTTTTTGACTTCGGAACAATGTGAGTCAATTTACTGAAGAAGAACGATAAATCGCACGAGACGGATGCCGTGTTAGTATGGCCCGACATCGTGTTTCTCATACACAAAGGCAAAGAGAGGCAGCTCGTGAAACGGCTAGGTTAGGAATAAGATATCGTCGAGCATATCGCACAGATCAACAACGAGATAATCTTCGACGCGCAAGAAGAAATGCTTCAATTGTTGATTTGAATCGAGCAGAGTTTCTATACGATTGCACAATTGATTAGAGCTCGCATCCTTTCGTTTGATGAAATGATTGGCCCAATGGACGTTATTTGCGAGCATTGTGGCGCATTGAAGTTTGCTTTAAAAACACATGGATTGTGTTGCCTTAATGGCAATGTGAAATTGCCATTATTGACTTCGCCACCACATCATTTGAAAAGAGCAAATCTTCAAGATCTGTAGCAACTACTTCATGAACATCATGCAGTGATCAGGCTGTTCAAGAATATGTTGGAGCACATGCCATATGATGACTACAAAGTCGTTATCAGAGCGGATAAACGACCAGCTGGAACACACGAACGCAGATTTAACGCTCCAACAATAGATGAAGTTGCAATCCTGATTGTTAGTGAAATTTGAAAACACGCGATATTGTGGTTCCACGTCGCAATACTGGGCAACTGCAAAAATTATATGAAACACACCACGTTCGTATGAGATGTTGCAATACCCGCTGATGTTTTGGCAAGGAGTCGATGGATATCACTTCAATATCAATATGATTAATCCATTGAATGGTGAGTAAACTATTAAGAAGGTTAGATGAATTATTACGCATATCGTTTTATGATTCGTCAAAATGCTGACAACTATTTGCTGCGATTTCGTCGATTGCTTCGGCATTATTACGTTAACATGTACGTCAAAATCGAAACGGAGCGTTTAACTTTCATTCAGTTGAACCAAGCTAAGTTACGCTCGGAAGAGTATATCCATTTACGCGATGCAATTAGCACCGAAGGAGATGGAGCTAATGTTGGGCGATTGACTATTTTACCGGTGACGTAGCCTGCGTCATATGCATGAATATGCGCAAGGTGCAATGACATATATTCGTCATTACGGTCGGCCAATCCGAAATGGATAGAAATTATTGAAATGCTGCTTCCCGGACAAACATCAAGTGATCGACACGACATCACCGCACGTGTCTTCAAGCAAAAAATCCAGTCACTGATGAACTACATTGTTAAGCAACACATTTTTAGAAATACTCGATGATGGATGTATTCAATGGAATGGCAAAAAAGAGGCTTGCCTTATGCACATATTCTTATTTGGTTAGTCGAAAGAATTCGACCAGACTAACTAGACGATCCAGACCTACATGACGTTGTAATTACGAATATTATTCATGGACCTTGTGGCCCCATAAACCGCCAATCACCGTGCATGGTCGACGTCAACTGTTCCAAACGTTATCCACGAAAATTGACAGCGGAAACCATCACTGGCAACAATATGTATCCACACTATCGGCGTCGATCACGCGATGATAACGGTCGAACTACCAAAACGAAAATGAAAGGAAACGATTTCGTGGTCGACAACATTTGGATTGTTCCATATTCGCCACTTCTTTCAAAAACAGTCAAGACGGTCAAATATTGTACATCTGCAAACATGTCGAGAAAGTTGGTCGATATGTGAAATGCAATGAGGTTGTGAAGAATATTATATAATCTGGACGATATCCAAACAATTTGCAAACGGATGATGGCAAAGAGTTCTATAACAAAGACTTTAATAGACTAATGAAGAAACATCATATTAATCATTATTCAACATATAGTGGTTTAAAAGCATCGATTGTCGAAAGGTTCAACAGAACGCTAAAGGGGAAACAATTCAGCTTTCATGGCACATATAGATGGATTGACATGTACAAGCATTTAATTGATGAATATAACAATAAACCCCATAGAACTATAAAAGTTGCACCCAGTCAAGTTAATTTATCCAACGAGAAACAACTATTAATAGCCATTTAAAAATATTCAGAGGATCGAAATATAATGTTGGTGACAGAGTTCGTATAAGTAAATACAAGTATGTATTTGAAAAGCGATATACACCCAACTAGAAAACAGAGATTTTCAAAGTAAAATGTGTACAAAAGACAAATCCTACAACTTATATTTATTGGAGGATTATCAAGGGCATGAAGTAAAAGGTGGATTCTATGAAGAGGAGCTGCAGCGAACACGCTTTCCGGGCGTTTTTCTAGTTGAACGGATTGTGAAGCGTAATAAAGACAAAGTCTTAGTAAAATGGTTGGGCTTTTCTAAGGTGCACAACTCTTGGATAAATGTAGATGATGTTTTATAAAATATGTATTTCGTTTATACTATATAAAAGTAAATAAATAACCAATATTTTTTAAATACAACAAAACATAGCTATTTTTTAATAGTTGCATTCAGTCGATAATTAGACCTAACAATGGCAACAACGCTGCCTCTGAGTGGTAGAACTTCAATTTTAACGACAGCCTGTTTCCCTCCTATTGAGAAAGGAGACTATGAATTGTTTAACAGATTTTCATAAGCACAATTCAATCCCAAATATAGACAGTGATAATAATTTACTTCACATTGGAGAACACATAATAGAAATTCCGGTGGGTTCCTATGAACTCGATGATATTGCAAATGTCATTGATACTGAGTTATTTGTTCTAAACATGGAACCAAACTTAACTATTGCAGCCAACAATAATACATAGGAAGTGGAAATATTCTCAAGTGAGTTGCCAATATATTTTGATGCCCCTCGATCTATCGGTCGGCTAATAGAATTTGAAAAATGAGTATTACAACCAAAAAAAAAAAAGCTTATATTTCTGATCTTCCAGTAAATATTGTAAAAATCAATGCAATTCGATTGGAATGCAATATTGTGAGTGGATCATATGTAAATAATTTGCCTGCTCAAATAAATTATGTTCAGTCGCATCAACAACTACACACATCAGACCTATTTTTGAATGGTATTGAGATTGATCATGAGAAAATCTATGAAAAATTCATTCTATGGTGAAATACAATAAAATTCAAATAAATTCAAGCTAAGAATAAACAATATATCATGGAATATACCTCATATACATCTGAATGACTATGCTAAACTGGAGATGATGAAATTAATTAAAAGCGGAAACTCACTCCGAGTATCATTCCGCAGCTGGGATTGCTATATGAATCCAATAATCATTGGAGGAACACATCATTTGTGGAAGATGAAATTAGCAGCTAATAGTGACATACCTCGTTTCACTATAATTGCATTTGAAGAAAATGACAAATTTGTAGCCAACAATTTAACAAACGTTAAAGGACACCTGAACTCTGAAATTTATCCGTATGATGATTTGAACATAAATTTCGAAAGAGAGAAGTTTGCGACTCTCTACTAGATGTATGCCAACTTTCAACAGAGCTATTACATGAGAGAATCACAACCCCTCCTCACACACTCAGAATTTAAAAGCAGATCATCTATTGTAGTTATTGATTTATCCTATCAGAATGATGCAATCAAAACCGGTCCAACACCTGCGACTAGGACCATCAAAGCTTACTGCTTGTGGAGTATTCTACATAAAGTGGATTAGTTCGTAAAATAGTGTACAAAGAAAGAGATAAACGTACAAATAGGGTAGAAACAAGGAGACTAAATGTAAAATAGTTTTAAAATATTCATGAATAAAGATATAAATACTGCAAAATCTGTTTTTTTTTATACTTTAGTTATACTTTAAATAGTAAACACTACAAAATCATAAAAAAGAAGAAAAATGGTATCAAACAATCAAAAAGTCCCTTGAAGACTTCAATGCACCATGGGAAATTCATACATTTTGTATGAATATTCAGTAGGAGAACAATAATATTAATGATGAAGTACGAATTACGATTGAGAATCATGATTGTAATCATCATATATTGCCCAGTCGGAGATTGTGGGATGATTGTATAACCACCAGCTTGGTATTCTTCTTGATGTTGGGATATCTTCTACTTTTCTATTGGATGTTAATTTTTCTCAAAAAATGAGTAAATAAATAAAAAACGAAATATTTCATTTAAAGAAAAGTAGTGAGATAAAAAATCAGCTTCAAAAACGAAAAAACTTCATACAAAAAAAACACTGTAAAACCACCATCAAAAATTTACGCGATGCATTGTTTTTTATTGTGTACACAGATAACAAAACAAAAGCAAGCAAAATCCACATTATCGTTGCCAACTCGATGCACTGTGGTATTAAACAGCTGTTTTGTTTTATTTTTGGGCGCGAAATAATTGACATTCGCTTCTTTCGTGAGTAGGTAAAAAACAAAACAAAAATTTTATAAATCGAATTAATTTATTTATTTAATTTATACATTTTTTCATAACATTTTTTTTCACTACTATGTTTTTTGATCAGATCTATATTAAAAATTAAATGCTATTAGTTGAGAACAGCTGCACCGATTTGGCAAATTTTGATTAATATTCGTAATAATCCGAACAATGTTTTTAGTTTTATTTTTTGTTTGCAGTGACGATAGGAACGACATATTTGGCTTATTCTTTAATTTTTTTCTTTGTTATGCTCCCAGAATGGAAATAACTCAAAGAAATGTTTTCAATTGAAAAAAAAATGACAATAAGATCTGCAGAAAAATCTGGAAAATTATAATAAAACTAAATTTTTTTTGGAGTTTTGTGTTGGTTTGCGATATATCAATTAAAAATAATAGGGTCCGTATGAAAGAACGTCTTATCTCAGCTTTTCGATGAATAAAGATTTAGTGCATATGTAAAGAGCACTGTGAGAAAAGGTGCCACTGGAAAAGTGTGCGCTGATACGCTCCCAAGTAAAAGGAGACAAATCAAATTTGCAATATTTGACGCAGAGAGTTGAAATTTGATAAATATGTAAAGTGCATCGGGAGACTGAAAGTCACTGGAAAAGTAGCGTGCCAGCTAGTTTATATGTACAATAATATTTTTTAGATATTGTTGAGTTTGCTATCGCTTTACATAGAAATTCGTTTACACTATAAAAATAATAAAATAAATTTAAATAATTAAAATAAAATTGAAAAATTTGCATTGCCTATTAACATTAACTTTTGTTTATTTGTCTCCATTTTACTTTATGCACTTTTAACTTTAATTTCATTTGTAAACAAAAGACTGCTGACATAAAGTGTATACCCATATACATTTGCTTCAAAAACCACAAAAAATACCTTATGTGTGTGATCATTTGAAAATTATTTGGTTTTATTACAAAAAAAAAATTATTTTTTCTTATTAAAATTATTTACATATTACTTATAATAGTGCTGATTAAAAATTATTTACACATTAAATTATTTTCGTTTCTTTAATATTTAACCTATCTTCTACATGTGATAACAAGCTAGCTGCTTCAAGTTCCTCATCATCAGAAACTAGTAGACTATATTTTCTTTTCTTTAGTCTGACTTCTTCATGCATTAGCATGCTAGCTGCTGCAATTTCCTCATCATCGGTTTCATATGAAACTGATCTTCAATGCTTAATATTAAGGATTTGTACCATAAGCGTATGTATTATACATTTTATCTGGTAATAATACACGCTTATAGTCACTATTACTTAAGGCTACTTTGCTTATTTGCTAAAAACAGACATCTTATCTACAATTTTTACATTGTTTTCTAAACAATTTGTATAGCTTTCTATACTTAGCTTATCTAATGCACTAGCTTTAACGCTTTGGCCTTTTTGGTTTCTTTATCACGAACGAGTACATTTTTGACCTTGGACCTACAAATTCACGCATAAGTCTACCATGATTTTCATCCGTCATCGTGCAAAAGGTTTCAAAATTGTATTTCTATAATCGCTCAATCGAATATTCCGATGTATCAAACCTTGAGCGTAAATCAGGTTGAATATCCGCATAACAATCTTCTGTTTTTATGGAATAGATGAATGAATTTGTGTCCATCTAACTAATTACTCCCATATTTCTGCTTCATATAGCTGTAGTGAAACATTGTATGCTTTGAGAATTCTAATACATCTGCCCCACAATAATTGGTTTATCGTATAAGCTATGTAAGCATTTCATTTGAATCGCATACATATCTTCTGCAAACTGAGAATAACTATGAAAATTGGGATTTGCTATTAGTGCTCTAGCCCCTAAATGATTACGCCTCTGCGTTTCCCATGCTGTGACTATTTTCACATATTTTCTCTTTTCAACATTTTCCATAGTCTTCCCAAAAACTGCATTATTCAGTAATTTGAAGAAATTTTTCTCAAATGAGTTTGCCGCATTCTTCCTTTTCTCAGTATTTAAATCAATATAGCGTTTAAGCCATTAAAATGTTTTAAATTGGAGAATACGATGAATTTTCTTCAATTTGAGTCCATTTTATAAGCATTGTTGAATAACTCTATAATGATTCGTATATTTTTTCTTTATTTGTGAGATCTGCAATTAATTTTGTGAAGCTAGTTGTGACTTTTTTATTTTGTGGGCAGAACGGTAAATCATTGAAATGCGTCACTTCGTCATCGCTCAACCACTTATGCCCCCCATAAGGCAAATACTGTGACATGGCCCAACCGTAAAGGTTATTTGCATCTAGATAGACGAGGAACTCAGATGGTTTAGATGCATCGAAATCAGACAAATTTTTGTTATGGGCTTTTGTATACTTTTTACAGCATTGAACTAAGCCTCCACGCACACTGCCTTGAGCAAAATTGTACATATCAATGTCAGCCATTAATTCTATTTCCACATTTGTGTACTTTAGCATTGCTTCCCAAGATAATCTTGGAGCTGTATAATAATGACATGGGTCCAACTCATAGATATTTTTACAAATTTGCCCAAAGTTTTCAAAAACGTCAGCCAGCAATAGTATATCTGTTTTCAGATATAACTCCATGTATTGCTGCAATGTCGTCCATTCAAATGTACTCCACACACTTTTCGCATAGTCATCAGCTGAACATTTCTTATTTGTAAAACTATTGAAGAAGTTGTCCCGAGGTGGGTGGCTAGTGTCTGCACGTCGTACTCATAGATATTTTTACAAATTTGCCCAAAGTTTTCAAAAATGTCAGCCAGCAATAGTATATCTGTTTTCAGATATAACTCCATGTATTGCTGCAATGTCGTCCATTCAAATGTACTCCACACACTTTTCGCATAGTCATCAGCTGAACATTTCTTATTTGTAAAACTATTGAAGAAGTTGTCCCGAGGTGGGTGGCTAGTGTCTGCACGTCGTTCAGCTGAATTAAGGTAGTCATAGGGGAAAACAACCTTTCTACGAATCAGATTAAATTGGGTATCATCCAAATAATGATCCCTGACAATTTTGAAATCTGATTCAACTTAATTTTTAGATAATGTTTCGAGGCTTAACGGCGTGAAGCGAAATGAATCTAAAAATCTGATTTCCGAATCAACTTTATGCTCAGGTATATTTACAAATTTTGACAGAGAAATATACAACTCTTTTTGATTGGTAATACCTTTATGCTTCCTTCAACTTGACCTAATTCGCGCACAAACAAATGAGCATCATTACGAGAAAAATTATGGAAAATGACAGGGATGAAAGGTGCTATTTTAAAGTTTAAATTGCATGCATTGTGAGCACCACCCCGGTATTGACCCATTAGGTGACAATGATCTCTGACTCTTTTCTCATCTAGGACCTTTTCGCAAATATGGCAGACAATTGCTAATTTGAAATTTCTTTCCTCAGCATCAGACAGACTCATGGGGATAAATAGCTTTCATACAAATTACTAACATCAGACATCAGACTTGTTATAAATTCCTGTGCTGCATTTACAGAAATTTTTTGAACTAATTTACTTATGCGTGAATCATATGCACATTTAATGTAATAGCTGTAGGCAATTGGAATTTGTTCCTGCACAGCTACTACATTTTCGCTTAACTTATTGTCTAGAGTTTTCAAAATGCACTCAAAATCTGCATAAACTACAAAAGGGACATCTAACTTACGTTTAAAATTACTAAATTCTAATGCGGACTAAGGCAGCGCACTGACAACCCGCTTACAGCTCTCCTTGTGGCGTTGCATCATCCTCTCGTCATGAGAGTATTGGAGACAGTCGTTGCATAAAATCATTGTACCGCGATGTTTAATTATTTGTGATCGGAGAAGACTAAAATAAACAAAATAAAAATTAGTTAGGAAATAAATATAAAAATAAATAAAATTGAAATAAAATTCTAACCGAGATAAATAAGTATCCATATAAATCTTCTCTTTCTACAAGAAAAGAGGTAGAAAGAGAAGATTTATATGGATACTTTTGTCACTCTCCGTGAGATAAAGTGGACCGATGATTGCCTTCTTCTCCTCATCATACGTAAATACTTTGATGCTTATTTCCTGGTTCAACCGCTCGAATTGTCGTATTTGCTTCAATTCGAGCGGGAACGTCAGTCCAGTAAAGTTTAAACTTATCTCCGAGTTGATTGTAATTTCAACTCGGTTGATACTTCCTCCTATTTGATAATTTTGAGGGCGGCATGTGTTCTCTTTAATCGGCATTAAAGCCGATATAATGTCCCACTTGAAGCAATAGACGGCATTATTTTGGACTTTTACTATTGAGTTTTGTGACCATCAAGCAACTTGGGAGTGGAATATGTACTCCTCCCTTTAGAGGTTCATATTTATTAATATTTACCTCCAGACTCAAGCTCTTTAAAAGTGTCCATCCCAAGTCCTTTTCTTGGAACTGTGCCATTTTCAGCACACCAAATCAATGTGTCTCTTATACACATCATCACAATCATTTTCATTGATGATCGGTGTCATCATTGTTTGGTGCGATTTAATGCTAATAGGATCATCTTCTTTTATCGCAAGCATATATTCTGCAAATATTTCGAACTTGCATTTTATCGCTAAATGCTTGCGTAGTTCCTTTTGTAAAACATTTATTATTGCACGTTCAGCTTCCAATAAAAATATGGTTTGAAGCAAACACCCTTCACTTTTATTCTCATAAGAATATGACTTTAAGCGGTTCTTAAAGCCATTTCTTATGAGTTTTAAATAAGCAGACTCTTTTTTAGTCTCCAGCACATTCTTTTTGTGAGAATTTGTGCGGAGGCAGTTTGCCCAGTTTATAGCTGATACCATCACACTACAATCTGAACAATTTTTATAATCTTCGGCAGCATATGTTGAGGGCTCTATGCTCTTCAAATATATGCATCTTGCTCGACATAAGAAAGTACACACTTTACATGTCGAAACAAGGATCTTAATGATAAATAATAAAAATAAATAAATAAAAATGGCGCAACGCCTGCACTTTAAACTTTTTTCAGTTAAAGGTGAGTGCTTTTCCTTTATATGGCGATTTAAAGAATACCTATTCTTATAAGTGCCATTGCATTGATTGCCTCCATTTTTATTTTTATTGTTGTGATTGTTGTTTATTTTATATTTAAGTAGTATAATTAATTTATTGTTGTTGCTTTTTTTTAAGTTTATTTATTTATTTATTGTTGATGTTGTTGGTGGTGTTGTTTCCCACGAAAAATATCTAACACAAAATACCTAACATGTTTTAAATCATCATGATCATGTGTTAAAAACCTTTTTCCCATACATATAAATTAAAAATTGACAGCACAATAAAGTAACACGAAAGCTTTGATCTATACAATGATATATTTCTTCCGCATATTTGATCATGTCTTAAAAAAAACTTTTTCACAAGAAGAATATCAAAAAGAAAATAAAATAAACAACAACAACAACAGCACCAGACACCCCTACTTAATCAAAAACGATAAGCCGAAAACACCTGAACACTGGGATACAGCAACACTTTAGCCACAACAGACAACAATTCGTCGTTTCGGTAGTTTTTAGTTTTTCCGTAGACACAATGCCAATGAATGATGTTTTTCTATACAATTGACTTGTGTACATTGTCCGTCAATTATCTATATATGATTGCTGCTTTTGAAATATAAAAGAAACCAAAAAAAAAAATTCTTCCGTGTACGATCGAACAAATGTTTCCCAGACTATCATTTGACATGCTTATTACCACCTGCCATTGCTTATTACCACCGCTGTACCCTCTCACCCTCTCGAACCGCTCGAATCGTTAACCGCTCCAACCACTCAACCTCTGCGCTCGAAGGAACAATACCTATCTACTGAAGTTGTTCTCCTTCTTTGGTTGGTATAGGGCATTTACCTATTTTTTACTTTCTATAGGAAAACTTATTGTATATAAGAACTTATTTTTAAAAATTTCTTTTAGTGGTCACTTTATTTCGTAGAGATCCTCTAGTGTGCAATGTATTGCTGTTCTCAAATTTGGTTGAAGGAATTCTTTAAGAATTGTTAGTAAATTTTCGAACCGTGCATACATTCAGTTTTTCATGCATTGTGAATCTATTTTTACACAGTAATATTTGTTGTTTAAATTTGTTTAGGGGTTTCCTAATTTCTTCAATAAAGACATTATCTCTGCTTTGCGTTGAATGTTGTGTGACATCGTCTTCAAATTCTTCTTCATTGTTACTCATTGATTCATCAGTTTGGTTTTAAAGTTCCAATCGTGACAAAGCGTCTACGACTATGTTTGTGCAACCTGGTTTATACAACATCTTTGGAGAAAATTATTCTATGACTGCTTGTCAAAGCTTAATTTTCAAATTTGGGTTGCGATTTGATATCGCAAGAGATAACGGCTGATGATCGGTATGGATTTCAATATTGGTGCTACCATATAAGTAATTTCTAAGATTTTTTAATGCCCATACTATTGCATACAATTATTTTTCGTTTATAGCATAATTGCGCTCTATTTTGTTGAGTGTTTTTATGCAAATGTTATTGGTTTCGAGTCTTGTGATAAGACTGTTCCAATAAATACATTAGTGCAATATAAATTTTTTATTATAACCTGGCTATGTCAACTCGATTTGAGCAGTTAAATTATCTTTGAGTAGTTCAAAAGAATTAATTTCATTTTCATTCAAATGAATGGACATTTCCTTGGACAAGGTTTTCGAGACCTTTCCGTTTTCTCAGGAAAGTATTTTGGTTTATGGCTTTGCTACATTAGCATATACCTCTACGATTTTTCTATAATAGCCTGTTAGGCCGAGAAAACTACGAAGTTCGAAGGCATTTTTAAAAATTAATATTTACCATTATTTATAGAAAATGCAGTTTTTTCAATATCTTCCTCGTGCATCATTATTTGATGAAATCCAGACTCCAGGTCAATGGATGAAAAATATTTTGCCTTACCAAGGTTTGATAATATTATTCTGGTATCGGGTACAGGATACCAGTCAGGAATGGTTTATCATTCAATTTTTTATAATCTATTACCAATCTATGTTTGGGAGAACCGTCCGGGTAAACCCATATCAATTGATGAATAGAAAGGTAAACCCATATTAATGGATGTATGGATTTTATTTACTTCCTTTTCAATTACCTTTTTTAGTCTTCCTCTTTTTTATTTAGAGGTTAGTGGGCAACTTTTGTTGATACCATTTTTGACAGTGTATTCAGGAATTTCATATCCTAAACTGTCATTGTCATCATATTTTACACTAATATACTCAGCATTTTATTATCCCACACTAGTGTTTGTGTATAGTATATTATTTATGTCGGTAATTTCTTCGACGGCGTTCTCGAAATCATTTAATTTCAAGAAATATTTTATTATATTATGGTTGCCGGTAAATTCTTCGGCGGCGTGTTCATGATTTAAACATCCAAAACTTTTATCAGTAGTATTAATTGTGTCGAATTTTTCTACGACGGCGTGTCCATGATTTAAATGTCCCAAACTACTACTTTTGACAAAATATATATTTTTGTTGGTATTTCCATCGATTTACATATCGGATTGCATCGGATTTACATATTCCAAACTATTATTTTGTTTATTTGAATAATTTTTATTGTCGGTGTGTTTCGACGGCGTATTCAGGACCCTTTGGTCCCAAACTTTTATTATTAATTTTTTTATTGGTTAATTTTTCTCATGGATGGATAGAATGTTTGCGGTGGAACTTGTCCAAACTCTTTTGGTACATTTTGATTATTGTATTTAGTTTGGAACCGCAAATTGTTTGAAGTAGGATTATTACTAGTGAAATTTTTCTTTTTCCCTACACAATAATAATGAGCAAATTTCGCTCTTTGGTAGTTGGTTTCCAACTCCTGAGCTTTGGCAGATCTTCAGGATTTTTTGTTATATATTAAAGTAAATTATATAATTTAATTTTATTTTAATCTTACGTCTGCAAGGGGTCTTCCTTCCTTCCTTCCTTCAGGCGTATTCGAGCAATTTTCAATCTTAGGTAGATGTGACGATTTTTATATTTTTATTTTTGATGATTTATTTTTTTTTATTGTATTTTGTGTTTAATTTGAACATTTTTTTTTCACTCAATCCAAACCTCTTTACAGGTTCAAAATCTTTGTCACTGTTGCTTTTTACTATTTTTTTATTTTAAGTATTTCTTTTAAGTACAAATATTTTTTTGTATGTGTCGTAGTTTGGTTGTCTAATTCCACCAGCTCATCCTCTTGTGCTTCCGTCATCGTAACGCGTGCCTTTCATTTCCTCGGCACCGACATTTGAATCTTCTTTTCTTCAGCTTTAATTTTAGACACTCGAATTTCACAATTATGCTAGCGTAATACATACACACAGTATTCCCACGCGTCCTCCCCACGCCGCTCAGTTACGCACTCTATTTCTCTCGCTCTTATGCATTGTCGGCCCTATGCTACGCAGAACAGACAACTCTGTTGCGCTCGTTCTGTTCGTGTAGGATAGAAGGCAGAAGTAGGAAGAGGATAAAGGAGATTGACGGACATACAGAAAACACTCTCATCTGTTTTGTGGCTTCTCTTATTAGTGATGATACATTACATTAGAGATCGTACTTAAATGGTAGTGATGGTATTTAATGATACAAATTAAAATAATCAATAACGATGCGACATATATATATATATATATATAATTGTTATTATGTAGGGAAAATGAAAAAATTCACTAGTTATAATGCTACTTCAAACAATTTGCTGTTCCAAACTAAATACAATAATCAAAATGTACATAATATATTACCAAGCCTTGGTAAGGCAAAATATTTTTCATCCATTGACCTACAGTCTGAATTTCATCAAATAATGATGAACGAGGAAGATATTGAAAAAACTGCATTTTCTATAAATAATGGAAAATATGAATTTTCAAAAATGCCTTCGAATTTCGTAGTTTTCTCGGCCTAACAGGATATTATAGAAAGTTCGTAGAGGGATATGCTAATATAGCAAAGACATAAACCAAAATACTTTCCTGAGAAAACGGAAAGGTCTCGAAAACCTTGTCCAAGAAAATGTCCATTCATTTGAATGAAAATAAAATGAATTCTTTTGAACTACTCAAAGGTAACTTAACAGCTCAAATCGAGTCGACACAGCCAGATTATAATGTAACGACGTCACAGGCTGGGGTTAGATCATCTGGTCCGTCAGCTATATCCTTCTCAAAAATAAGACGACAATTTCGATAATTAGATTACAATTTTTATTCACAAGTTTATTAGTGTTATTCTTAACTTAAGCTTATTATTAACTTAGATTATTCTACTCTGCAATATATATTTCCCTTACCGAAATGCTATCCTATTTACAGCACCTTGTTACCAGAAGTGCTTCTCTAACTACGGCACCTTGTTACCAGAAGTGCTTCTCTAACTACAGCACCTTGTTACCAGAAGTGCTTCTCAAACTACAGCACCTTGTTACCAGAAGTGCTTCTCTAACTACAGCACCTTGTTACCAGAAGTGCTTCTCTAACTACAGCACCTTGTTACCAGAAGTGCTTCTCAAACTACAGCACCTTGTTACCAGAAGTGCTTCTCTAACTACAGCACCTTGTTACCAGAAGTGCTTCTCAAACTACGGCACCTTGTTACCAGAAGTGCTTCTCTAACTACAGCACCTTGTTACCAGAAGTGCTTCTCTAACTACAGCACCTTGTTACCAGAAGTGCTTCTCAAACTACAGCACCTTGTTACCAGAAGTGCTTCTCTAACTACAGCACCTTGTTACCAGAAGTGCTTCTCAAACTACAGCACCTTGTTACCAGAAGTGCTTCTCTAACTACAGCACCTTGTTACCAGAAGTGCTTCTCTAACTACAGCACCTTGTTACCAGAAGTGCTTCTCAAACTACAGCACCTTGTTGCCAGAAGTGCTTCTCTAACTACAGCACCTTGTTACCAGAAGTGCTTCTCTAACTACGGCACCTTGTTACCAGAAGTGCTTCTCTAACTACGGCACCTTGTTACCAGAAGTGCTTCTCTAACTACGGCACCTTGTTACCAGAAGTGCTTCTCTAACTACAGCACCTTGTTACCAGAAGTGCTTCTCTAACTACAGCACCTTGTTACCAGAAGTGCTTCTCAAACTACAGCACCTTGTTACCAGAAGTGCTTCTCTAACTACAGCACCTTGTTACCAGAAGTGCTTCTCAAACTACGGCACCTTGTTACCAGAAGTGCTTCTCTAACTACAGCACCTTGTTACCAGAAGTGCTTCTCTAACTACGGCACCTTGTTACCAGAAGTGCTTCTCAAACTACAGCACCTTGTTACCAGAAGTGCTTCTCTAACTACAGCACCTTGTTACCAGAAGTGCTTCTCTAACTACAGCACCTTGTTACCAGAAGTGCTTCTCTAACTACAGCACCTTGTTACCAGAAGTGCTTCTCTAACTACAGCACCTTGTTACCAGAAGTGCTTCTCTAACTACAGCACCTTGTTACCAGAAGTGCTTCTCAAACTACGGCACCTTGTTACCAGAAGTGCTTCTCTAACTACAGCACCTTGTTACCAGAAGTGCTTCTCAAACTACAGTACCTTGTTACCAGAAGTGCTTCTCTAACTACAGCACCTTGTTGCCAGAAGTGCTTCTCAAACTACAGCACCTTGTTACCAGAAGTGCTTCTCTAACTACAACACCTTGTGACCAGAAGTGCTTCTCTAACTACAGCACCTTGTTACCAGAAGTGCTTCTCTAACTACAGCACCTTGTTACCAGAAGTGCTTCTCTAACTACAGCACCTTGTTACCAGAAGTGCTTCTCTAACTACAGCACCTTGTTACCAGAAGTGCTTCTCTAACTACGGCACCTTGTTACCAGAAGTGCTTCTCTAACTACAGCACCTTGTTACCAGAAGTGCTTCTCTAACTACAGCACCTTGTTACCAGAAGTGCTTCTCTAACTACAGCACCTTGTTACCAGAAGTGCTTCTCAAACTACAGCACCTTGTTACCAGAAGTGCTTCTCTAACTACAGCACCTTGTTACCAGAAGTGCTTCTCTAACTACGGCACCTTGTTACCAGAAGTGCTTCTCTAACTACAGCACCTTGTTACCAGAAGTGCTTCTCTAACTACAGCACCTTGTTACCAGAAGTGCTTCTCAAACTACAGCACCTTGTTACCAGAAGTGCTTCTCTAACTACAGCACCTTGTTACCAGAAGTGCTTCTCTAACTACAGCACCTTGTTACCAGAAGTGCTTCTCTAACTACAGCACCTTGTTGCCAGAAGTGCTTCTCTAACTACGGCACCTTGTTACCAGAAGTGCTTCTCAAACTACAGCACCTTGTTACCAGAAGTGCTTCTCTAACTACAGCACCTTGTTACCAGAAGTGCTTCTCAAACTACAGCACCTTGTTACCAGAAGTGCTTCTCAAACTACAGCACCTTGTTACCAGAAGTGCTTCTCAAACTACAGCACCTTGTTACCAGAAGTGCTTCTCTAACTACAGCACCTTGTTACCAGAAGTGCTTCTCTAACTACAGCACCTTGTTACCAGAAGTGCTTCTCTAACTACAGCACCTTGTTACCAGAAGTGCTTCTCAAACTACAGCACCTTGTTACCAGAAGTGCTTCTCTAACTACAGCACCTTGTTACCAGAAGTGCTTCTCTAACTACAGCACCTTGTTACCAGAAGTGCTTCTCTAACTACAGCACCTTGTTGCCAGAAGTGCTTCTCTAACTACGGCACCTTGTTACCAGAAGTGCTTCTCTAACTACAGCACCTTGTTACCAGAAGTGCTTCTCTAACTACAGCACCTTGTTACCAGAAGTGCTTCTCAAACTACAGCACCTTGTTACCAGAAGTGCTTCTCTAACTACAGCACCTTGTTACCAGAAGTGCTTCTCTAACTACGGCACCTTGTTACCAGAAGTGCTTCTCTAACTACAGCACCTTGTTACCAGAAGTGCTTCTCTAACTACGGCACCTTGTTACCAGAAGTGCTTCTCAAACTACAGCACCTTGTTACCAGAAGTGCTTCTCAAACTACAGCACCTTGTTACCAGAAGTGCTTCTCAAACTACAGCACCTTGTTACCAGAAGTGCTTCTCTAACTACAGCACCTTGTTACCAGAAGTGCTTCTCTAACTACGGCACCTTGTTACCAGAAGTGCTTCTCTAACTACAGCACCTTGTTACCAGAAGTGCTTCTCAAACTACGGCACCTTGTTACCAGAAGTGCTTCTCTAACTACAGCACCTTGTTACCAGAAGTGCTTCTCAAACTACAGCACCTTGTTACCAGAAGTGCTTCTCAAACTACAGCACCTTGTTACCAGAAGTGCTTCTCTAACTACAGCACCTTGTTACCAGAAGTGCTTCTCTAACTACGGCACCTTGTTACCAGAAGTGCTTCTCTAACTACAGCACCTTGTTACCAGAAGTGCTTCTCTAACTACGGCACCTTGTTACCAGAAGTGCTTCTCAAACTACGGCACCTTGTTACCAGAAGTGCTTCTCTAACTACAGCACCTTGTTACCAGAAGTGCTTCTCTAACTACAGCACCTTGTTACCAGAAGTGCTTCTCTAACTACAGCACCTTGTTGCCAGAAGTGCTTCTCTAACTACAGCACCTTGTTACCAGAAGTGCTTCTCAAACTACAGCACCTTGTTACCAGAAGTGCTTCTCTAACTACGGCACCTTGTTACCAGAAGTGCTTCTCTAACTACAGCACCTTGTTACCAGAAGTGCTTCTCAAACTACAGCACCTTGTTACCAGAAGTGCTTCTCTAACTACAGCACCTTGTTACCAGAAGTGCTTCTCTAACTACAGCACCTTGTTACCAGAAGTGCTTCTCTAACTACAGCACCTTGTTACCAGAAGTGCTTCTCAAACTACAGCACCTTGTTACCAGAAGTGCTTCTCTAACTACAGCACCTTGTTACCAGAAGTGCTTCTCTAACTACAGCACCTTGTTACCAGAAGTGCTTCTCTAACTACAGCACCTTGTTACCAGAAGTGCTTCTCTAACTACAGCACCTTGTTACCAGAAGTGCTTCTCTAACTACAGCACCTTGTTACCAGAAGTGCTTCTCTAACTACAGCACCTTGTTACCAGAAGTGCTTCTCTAACTACAGCACCTTGTTACCAGAAGTGCTTCTCTAACTACGGCACCTTGTTACCAGAAGTGCTTCTCTAACTACAGCACCTTGTTGCCAGAAGTGCTTCTCAAACTACAGCACCTTGTTACCAGAAGTGCTTCTCTAACTACAGCACCTTGTTACCAGAAGTGCTTCTCTAACTACAGCACCTTGTTACCAGAAGTGCTTCTCTAACTACGGCACCTTGTTCCAGAAGTGCTTCTCTAACTACAGCACCTTGTTACCAGAAGTGCTTCTCAAACTACAGCACCTTGTTACCAGAAGTGCTTCTCTAACTACAGCACCTTGTTACCAGAAGTGCTTCTCAAACTACAGCACCTTGTTACCAGAAGTGCTTCTCTAACTACAGCACCTTGTTGCCAGAAGTGCTTCTCTAACTACGGCACCTTGTTACCAGAAGTGCTTCTCTAACTACAGCACCTTGTTACCAGAAGTGCTTCTCTAACTACAGCACCTTGTTACCAGAAGTGCTTCTCTAACTACAGCACCTTGTTACCAGAAGTGCTTCTCTAACTACGGCACCTTGTTACCAGAAGTGCTTCTCTAACTACAGCACCTTGTTACCAGAAGTGCTTCTCAAACTACGGCACCTTGTTACCAGAAGTGCTTCTCTAACTACAGCACCTTGTTACCAGAAGTGCTTCTCTAACTACAGCACCTTGTTACCAGAAGTGCTTCTCAAACTACAGCACCTTGTTACCAGAAGTGCTTCTCTAACTACAGCACCTTGTTACCAGAAGTGCTTCTCAAACTACAGCACCTTGTTACCAGAAGTGCTTCTCTAACTACAGCACCTTGTTACCAGAAGTGCTTCTCTAACTACAGCACCTTGTTACCAGAAGTGCTTCTCAAACTACGGCACCTTGTTACCAGAAGTGCTTCTCTAACTACAGCACCTTGTTACCAGAAGTGCTTCTCAAACTACGGCACCTTGTTACCAGAAGTGCTTCTCTAACTACAGCACCTTGTCACCAGAAGTGCTTCTCAAACTAAAGTACCTTGTTACCAGAAGTGCTTCTCTAACTACAACACCTTGTGCCAGAAGTGCTTCTCTAACTACGGCACCTTGTTACCAGAAGTGCTTCTCTAACTACAGCACCTTGTCGACCAGAAGTGCTTCTCTAACTAAAGTACCTTGTTACCAGAAGTGCTTCTCTAACTACAACACCTTGTTGCCAGAAGTGCTTCTCTAACTACGGCACCTTGTTACCAGAAGTGCTTCTCTAACTACAGCACCTTGTTGCCAGAAGTGCTTCTCTAACTACGGCACCTTGTTACCAGAAGTGCTTCTCTCACTACAGCACCTTGTCGCCAGAAGTGCTTCTCAAACTAAAGTACCTTGTTACCAGAAGTGCTTCTCTAACTACAACACCTTGTTGCCAGAAGTGCTTCTCTAACTACGGCACCTTGTTACCAGAAGTGCTTCTCTAACTACAACACCTTGTTGCCAGAAGTGCTTCTCTAACTACGGCACCTTGTTACCAGAAGTGCTTCTCTTACTACAGCACCTTGTTGCCAGAAGTGCTTCTCAAACTACGGCACCTTGTTACCAGAAGTGCTTCTCTCACTACAGCACCTTGTCGCCAGAAGTGCTTCTCAAACTAAAGTACCTTGTTACCAGAAGTGCTTCTCTAACTACAACACCTTGTGGCCAGAAGTGCTTCTCTAACTACGGCACCTTGTTACCAGAAGTGCTTCTCTAACTACAGCACCTTGTTGCCAGAAGTGCTTCTCAAACTAAAGTACCTTGTTACCAGAAGTGCTTCTCTAACTACAACACCTTGTGGCCAGAAGTGCTTCTCTAACTACGGCACCTTGTTACCAGAAGTGCTTCTCTAACTACAACACCTTGTTGCCAGAAGTGCTTTACTAACTGACCAGTGCTACTACTTGTTGCCAGAAGTGCTTCTCAAACTACGGCACCTTGTTACCAGAAGTGCTTCTCTAACTACAGCACCTTGTTGCCAGAAGTGCTTCTCAAACTACGGCACCTTGTTACCAGAAGTGCTTCTCTAACTACAGCACCTTGTCGCCAGAAGTGCTTCTCAAACTACAGTACCTTGTTACCAGAAGTGCTTCTCTAACTACAACACCTTGTTGCCAGAAGTGCTTCTCTAACTACGGCACCTTGTTACCAGAAGTGCTTCTCTAACTACCAGAGTGCTTCTCACTACGCACCTTGTTACCAGAAGTGCTTCTCTAACTACAGCACCTTGTTGCCAGAAGTGCTTCTCTAACTACAGCACCTTGTTACCAGAAGTGCTTCTCTAACTACAGCACCTTGTTACCAGAAGTGCTTCTCTAACTACGGCACCTTGTTACCAGAAGTGCTTCTCTAACTACAGCACCTTGTCAACTCACTACAGACCTTGTTCCAGAAGTGCTTCTCTAACTACAGCACCTTGTTACCAGAAGTGCTTCTCTAACTACAGCACCTTGTTACCAGAAGTGCTTCTCTAACTACAGCACCTTGTTGCCAGAAGTGCTTCTCTAACCGCCAGAAGTGCTTCTCTAACTACAGCACCTTGTTACCAGAAGTGCTTCTCTAACTACAGCACCTTGTTGCCAGAAGTGCTTCTCTAACTACGGCACCTTGTTACCAGCAGTGCTTCTCTCACTACAGCACCTTGTCGCCAGAAGTGCTTCTCAAACTAAAGTACCTTGTTACCAGAAGTGCTTCTCTAACTACAACACCTTGTTGCCAGAAGTGCTTCTCTAACTACGGCACCTTGTTACCAGAAGTGCTTCTCTAACTACAGCACCTTGTCGCCAGAAGTGCTTCTCAAACTACGGCACCTTGTTACCAGAAGTGCTTCTCTAACTACAGCACCTTGTTGCCAGAAGTGCTTCTCAAACTACAGCACCTTGTTACCAGAAGTGCTTCTCTAACTACAACACCTTGTTGCCAGAAGTGCTTCTCTAACTACGGCACCTTGTTGCCAGAAGTGCTTCTCTAACTACAAGCACCTTGTTACCAGAAGTGCTTCTCTAACTACAGCACCTTGTTGCCAGAAGTGCTTCTCTAACTACAGGCACCTTGTTACAGAAGTGCTTCTCTAACTACACACCTTGTCCAGAAGTGCTTCTCTAACTACGGCACCTTGTTACCAGAAGTGCTTCTCTAACTACAGCACCTTGTTGCCAGAAGTGCTTCTCTAACTACGGCACCTTGTTACCAGAAGTGCTTCTCTAACTACAGCACCTTGTTACCAGAAGTGCTTTTCAAACTACGGCACCTTGTTACCAAAAGTGCTTCTCTTACTACAGCACTTTGTGTTAGAAGTGCTTCTCAAACTACGGACCTTGTTACCAGCAGTGCTTCTCTCACTACAGCACCTTGTCGCCAGAAGTGCTTCTCAAACTAAAGTACCTTGTTACCAGAAGTGCTTCTCTAACTACAACACCTTGTGGCCAGAAGTGCTTCTCTAACTACGGCACCTTGTTACCAGAAGTGCTTCTCTAACTACAACACCTTGTTGCCAGAAGTGCTTCTCTAACTACAGCACCTTGTTACCAGAAGTGCTTCTCAAACTACAGCACCTTGTTACCAGAAGTGCTTCTCTAACTACAGCACCTTGTTACCAGAAGTGCTTCTCAAACTACAGCACCTTGTTACCAGAAGTGCTTCTCTAACTACAGCACCTTGTTACCAGAAGTGCTTCTCTAACTACAGCACCTTGTTACCAGAAGTGCTTCTCATAACTACAGAAGTGCTTCTCTACTACAGCACCTTGTTACCAGAAGTGCTTTCAACTCGCACTTTCCAAAGTGCTCTCTACTACAGCACCTTGTTACCAGAAGTGCTTCTCAAACTACGGCACCTTGTTACCAGAAGTGCTTCTCTACTACAGCACCTTGTTACCAGAAGTGCTTCTCAAACTACGGACCTTGTTACCAGAAGTGCTTCTCTAACTACAGCACCTTGTTACCAGAAGTGCTTCTCAAACTACGGCACCTTGTTACCAGAAGTGCTTCTCTAACTACACACCTTGTAGAAGGCTTCTAACTACGCACCTTGTTACCAGAAGTGCTTCTCTAACTACAGCACCTTGTTACCAGAATTACCAGAAGTGCTTCTCAAACTACAGCACCTTGTTACCAGAAGTGCTTCTCTAACTACGGCACCTTGTTACCAGAAGTGCTTCTCTAACTACAGCACCTTGTTACCAGAAGTGCTTCTCAAACTACGACTTGTTACCAAAGTGCTTCTCACACACCTTGTTGCCAGAAGTGCTTCTCTAACTACGGCACCTTGTTACCAGAAGTGCTTCTCTAACTACAGCACCTTGTTGCCAGAAGTGCTTTACTAACTGACCAGAAGTGCTTCTCTACTACACACCTTGTTGCCAGAAGTGCTTCTCTAACTACGGCACCTTGTTACCAGAAGTGCTTCTCTAACTACAGCACCTTGTTGCCAGAAGTGCTTCTCAAACTACGCAGAGCTTTTACTAGCACTGAAGTGCTTCTCAACTACGACCTTGTCCAGAAGTGCTTCTCTAACTACAGCACCTTGTTACCAGAAGTGCTTCTCTAACTACACACTCAGCACCTTGTTACCAGAAGTGCTTCTCAACTACAGCACCTTGTTGCCAGAAGTGCTTCTCTAACTACGGCACCTTGTTACCAGAAGTGCTTCTCTAACTACAGCACCTTGTTACCAGAAGTGCTTCTCTAACTACAGCACCTTGCCAGAGTGCTTTCAACTACGCAGAAGTGCTTCTCTAACTACAGCACCTTGTTGCCAGAAGTGCTTCTCTAACTACGGCACCTTGTTACCAGAAGTGCTTCTCTACTACAGCACCTTGTACCGAAGTGCTTCAACTAACTTGTTACCAGAAGTGCTTCTCTACTACAGCACCTTGTTGCCAGAAGTGCTTCTCAACTACGGCACCTTGTTACCAGAAGTGCTTCTCTAACTACAGCACCTTGTTGCCAGAAGTGCTTCTCAAACTACAGCACCTTGTTACCAGAAGTGCTTCTCTAACTACAGCACCTTGTTGCCAGAAGTGCTTCTCTAGCTTCTCAGAAGTGCTTCAACAGCACCTTGTTACCAGAAGTGCTTCTCTAACTACAGCACCTTGTTGCCAGAAGTGCTTCTCTAACTACAGCACCTTGTTACCAGAAGTGCTTCTAACTACCCTTGTCAAGTGCTTCACTACAGCACCTTGTTACCAGAAGTGCTTCTCTAACTACAGCACCTTGTTACCAGAAGTGCTTCTCTAACTACACACCTTGTCAGAGTGCTTCTAACTACGACCTTGTTACCAGAAGTGCTTCTCTAACTACAGCACCTTGTCACCAGAAGTGCTTCTCAAACTACAGCACCTTGTTACCAGAAGTGCTTCTCTAACTACAGCACCTTGTTACCAGAAGTGCTTCTCTAACTACAGCACCTTGTTAGCCAGAAGTGCTTCTCTAACTACAGCACCTTGTTGCCAGAAGTGCTTTCTAACTACCACCAGAAGTGCTTTCTACTACGGCACTTTGTTACCAGAAGTGCTTTTCAAACAACGGCACCTTGTTACTAGAAGTGCTTCTCTAACTACAGCACCTTGTCACCAGAAGTGCTTCTCAAACTACAGTACCTTGTTACCAGAAGTGCTTCTCTAACTACAGCACCTTGTTGCCAGAAGTGCTTCTCTAACTACGGCACCTTGTTACCAGAAGTGCTTCTCTAACTACAGCACCTTGTTGCCAGAAGTGCTTCTCAAACTAGGCACCTTGTTACCAGAAGTGCTTCTCTAACTACAGCACCTTGTTACCAGAAGTGCTTCTCAAACTACGGCACCTTGTTACCAGAAGTGCTTCTCTAACTACAGCACCTTGTTGCCAGAAGTGCTTCTCTAACTACACACCTTGTTGCCAGAAGTGCTTCTCAAACTACAGCACCTTGTTACCAGAAGTGCTTCTCTAACTACAGCACCTTGTTGCCAGAAGTGCTTCTCTAACTACGGCACCTTGTTACCAGAAGTGCTTCTCTAACTACAGCACCTTGTTAGAGTCTTCTCAACTAGCACCTTGTTACCAGAAGTGCTTCTCTAACTACAGCACCTTGTTGCCAGAAGTGCTTCTCTAACTACAGCACCTTGTTACCAGAAGTGCTTCTCTAACTACACACCTTGTTGCCAGAAGTGCTTCTCTAACTACAGCACCTTGTTACCAGAAGTGCTTCTCAAACTACGGCACCTTGTTACCAGAAGTGCTTCTCTAACTACAGCACCTTGTACCAGAAGTGCTTCTCAACTACAGCACCTTGTTACCAGAAGTGCTTCTCTAACTACAGCACCTTGTTGCCAGAAGTGCTTCTCTAACTACGGCACCTTGTTACCAGAAGTGCTTCTCTAACTACAACACCTTGTTGCCAGAAGTGCTTCTCTAACTACGGCACCTTGTTACCAGAAGTGCTTCTCTAACTACAGCACCTTGTTACCAGAAGTGCTTCTCTAACTACAGCACCTTGTTACAGAAGTGCTTCTCAAACTACAGACCTTGTTACCAGAAGTGCTTCTCTACCAGATGCTTTCTACTAGCACCTTGTTCCAGAAGTGCTTCTCTAACTACAGCACCTTGTTGCCAGAAGTGCTTTCAAACTACGGCACCTTGTTACCAGAAGTGCTTCTCTAACTACAGCACCTTGTTGCCAGAAGTGCTTCTCAAACTACGGCACCTTGTTACCAGAAGTGCTTCTCTTACTACAGCACCTTGTTGCCAGAAGTGCTTCTCAAACTACGGACCTTGTTACCAGAGTGCTTCTCTCACTACAGCACCTTGTCGCCAGAAGTGCTTCTCAAACTAAAGTACCTTGTTACCAGAAGTGCTTCTCTAACTACAACACCTTGTTGCCAGAAGTGCTTCTCTAACTACGGCACCTTGTTACCAGAAGTGCTTCTCTAACTACAGCACCTTGTTGCCAGAAGTGCTTCTCTAACTACGGCACCTTGTTACCAGAAGTGCTTCTCTAACTACGGCACCTTGTTACCAGAAGTGCTTCTCTAACTACAGCACCTTGTTCCAGAAGTGCTTCTCTGTTCCAGAAGTGCTTCTCTAACTACAGCACCTTGTTACCAGAAGTGCTTCTCTAACTACTGCAGAAGTCTCTTACTACACACCTTGTTACCAGAAGTGCTTCTCAAACTACGGCACCTTGTTACCAGAAGTGCTTCTCTAACTACAGCACCTTGTTGCCAGAAGTGCTTCTCTAACTACGGCACCTTGTTACCAGAAGTGCTTCTCTAACTACAGCACCTTGTTGCCAGAAGTGCTTCTCTAACTACAGCACCTTGTTACCAGAAGTGCTTCTCAACTACAGCACCTTGTTACCAGAAGTGCTTCTCTAACTACAGCACCTTGTTACCAGAAGTGCTTCTCAACTACAGCACCTTGTTACCAGAAGTGCTTCTCTAACTACAGCACCTTGTTCAGAAGTGCTTCTCAACTACGCACCTTGTTACCAGAAGTGCTTCTCTCACTACAGCACCTTGTCGCCAGAAGTGCTTCTCAAACTACAGCACCTTGTTACCAGAAGTGCTTCTCTAACTACAGCACCTTGTTCCAAGTGCTTCTCTAACTACAGCACCTTGTTACCAGAAGTGCTTCTCTAACTACAGCACCTTGTTGCCAGAAGTGCTTCTCTAACTACAGCACCTTGTTACCAGAAGTGCTTCTCTAACTACAGCACCTTGTTACCAGAAGTGCTTCTCTAACTACGGCACCTTGTCCAGAAGTGCTTCTCTACTACAGCACCTTGTTGCCAGAAGTGCTTCTCTAACTACAGGCACCTTGTTACCAGAAGTGCTTCTCTAACTACAGCACCTTGTCCAGAAGTGCTTCTCTAACTACAGCACCTTGTTACCAGAAGTGCTTTTCAAACTACGGCACCTTGTTACCAAAAGTGCTTCTCTTACTACAGCACCTTGTTGTTAGAAGTGCTTCTCAAACTACGGACCTTGTTACCAGAAGTGCTTCTCTCACTACAGCACCTTGTCGCCAGAAGTGCTTCTCAAACTAAAGTACCTTGTTACCAGAAGTGCTTCTTTAACTACAACACCTTGTGGCCAGAAGTGCTTCTCTAACTACGGCACCTTGTTACCAGAAGTGCTTCTCTAACTACAACACCTTGTTGCTAGAAGTGCTTCTATAACTACAGCACCTAGTGCTTCTGAAGTGCATCTCAAACTACAGTACCTTGTTACCAGAAGTGCTTATTAAACTACAGCACCTTGTTACCAGACGTGTTTCTCAATCTACAGCACCTTGTTACCAGAAGTGCTTCTCTAACTACAGCACCTTGTTGCCAGAAGTGCTTCTCAAACTACGGCATCTTGTTACGAGAAGTGCTTCTCTTACTACAGCACCTTGTTACCAGAAGTGCTTTTCAAACTACGGCACCTTGTTACCAAAAGTGCTTCTCTTACTACAGCACCTTGTTGACCTTAGAAGTGCTTCTCAAACTACGGCACCTTGTTACCAGAAGTGCTTCTCTCACTACAGCACCTTGTCGCCAGAAGTGCTTCTCAAACTACAGACTTGTTACCAGAGTGCTTCGCTACTACACCCTTGTGCCAGAAGTGCTTCTCTAACTACAGCACCTTGTTACCAGAAGTGCTTCTCTAAACTACAAGCACCTTGTTACCAGAAGTGCTTTCTACTAAAGTCTTGTACCAGAAGTGCTTCTCTAACTACAACACCTTGTTGCCAGAAGTGCTTCTCTAACTACGGCACCTTGTTACCAGAAGTGCTTCTCTAACTACAACACCTTGTGGCCAGAAGTGCTTCTCAACTACGGCACTTGTTACCAGAGTGCTTCTCTACTACACCTTGTTACCAGAAGTGCTTCTCTAACTACAACACCTTGTTGCCAGAAGTGCTTCTCTAACTACGGCACCTTGTTACCAGAAGTGCTTCTCTAACTACAACACCTTGTTGCCAGAAGTGCTTTACTAACTACGGCACTTCAAAGTGTTTCTTCTACGCACTTTGTTAGAAGTGCTTCTCAAACTACGGCACCTTGTTACCAGAAGTGCTTCTCTAACTACAGCACCTTGTCGCCAGAAGTGCTTCTCAAACTAAAGTACCTTGTTACCAGAAGTGCTTCTCTAACTACAACACCTTGTGGCCAGAAGTGCTTCTCTAACTACGGCACCTTGTTACCAGAAGTGCTTCTCTAACTACAACACCTTGTTGCCAGAAGTGCTTTACTAACTAAAGCACCTTGTTACCAGAAGTGCTTCTCACTACAACACTGTCCACTAACTACGCACCTGTTCAAAGTGCTACTACGCACTTGTCCAGAAGTGCTTCTCTCACTACAGCACCTTTCCAGAATGTTTCAACTAACCTTGTTACCAGAAGTGCTTCTCTAACTACTACACCTTGTTGCCAGAAGTGCTTCTCTAACTACGGCACCTTGTTGCCAGAAGTGCTTTACTAACTAAAGTACCTTGTTACCAGGAGTGCTTCTCTAACTACAACACCTTGTGGCCAGAAGTGCGTCTCTAACTACTGCACCTTGTTACCAGAAGTGCTTCTCTAACTACAACACCTTGTTGCCAGAAGTGCTTTACTAACTGCGGCACTTTGTTTCCAGAAGTGCTTTCTATCTACGTCACTTTGTTGCCAGAAGTGCTTTCTATCTACAGCACCTTGTTACCAGAAGTGCTTCTCGAACTACGGCACTTTGTTACCAGCAGTGCTTCTCTCACTACAGCACCTTGTCGCCAGAAGTGCTTCTCAAACTAAAGTACCTTGTTACCAGAAGTGCTTCTCTAACTACTACACCTTGTGGCCAGAAGTGCTTCTCTAACTACGGCACCTTGTTACGAGAAGTGCTTCTCTAACTACAACACCTTGTTGCCAGAAGTGCTTCTACTAACTAAAGTACCTTGTTACCAGAAGTGCTTCTCTAACTACAACACCTTGTGGCCAGAAGTGCTTCTCTAACTACGGCACCTTGTTACCAGAAGTGCTTCTCTAACTACAACACCTTGTTGCCAGAAGTGCTTCTCAAACTACGGACCTTGTTACCAGCAGTGCTTCTCTCACTACAGCACCTTGTCGCCAGAAGTGCTTCTCAAACTAAAGTACCTTGTTACCAGAAGTGCTTCTCTAACTACAACACCTTGTTACCAGAAGTGCTTCTCTAACTACGGCACCTTGTTACCAGAAGTGCTTCTCTAACTACAGCACCTTGTCGCCAGAAGTGCTTCTCAAACTAAAGCACCTTGTTACCAGAAGTGCTTCTCTAACTACAGCACCTTGTGGCCAGAAGTGCTTCTCTAACTACAGCACCTTGTTACCAGAAGTGCTTCTCTAACTACAGCACCTTGTTACCAGAAGTGCTTCTCTAACTACAGCACCTTGTTACCAGAAGTGCTTCTCAAACTACGGCACCTTGTTACCAGAAGTGCTTCTCTAACTACAGCACCTTGTTGCCAGAAGTGCTTCTCTAACTACGGCACCTTGTTACCAGAAGTGCTTCTCTAACTACAGCACCTTGTTGCCAGAAGTGCTTCTCTAACTACAGCACCTTGTTACCAGAAGTGCTTCTCAAACTACAGCACCTTGTTACCAGAAGTGCTTCTCTAACTACAGCACCTTGTTGCCAGAAGTGCTTCTCAAACTACAGGACCTTGTTACCAGAAGTGCTTCTCTAACTACAGCACCTTGTTGCCAGAAGTGCTTCTCAAACTAAAGTACCTTGTTACCAGAAGTGCTTCTCTAACTACAACACCTTGTTGCCAGAAGTGCTTCTCAAACTACGGCACCTTGTTACCAGAAGTGCTTCTCTAACTACAACACCTTGTTGCCAGAAGTGCTTCTCAAACTACAGCACCTTGTTACCAGAAGTGCTTCTCTAACTACAGCACCTTGTTACCAGAAGTGCTTCTCTAACTACAGCACCTTGTTACCAGAAGTGCTTCTCTAACTACAGCACCTTGTTGCCAGAAGTGCTTCTCTAACTACGGCACCTTGTTACCAGAAGTGCTTCTCTAACTACAGCACCTTGTCACCAGAAGTGCTTCTCAAACTACAGTACCTTGTTACCAGAAGTGCTTCTCTAACTACAGCACCTTGTCGCCAGAAGTGCTTCTCAAACTACAGCACCTTGTTACCAGAAGTGCTTCTCTAACTACAACACCTTGTGGCCAGAAGTGCTTCTCTAACTACGGCACCTTGTTACCAGAAGTGCTTCTCTAACTACAACACCATGTTGCTAGAAGTGCTTCTATAACTACAGCACCTTGTCACCAGAAGTGCTTCTCAAACTACAGTACCTTGTTACCAGAAGTGCTTATTAAACTACAGCACCTTGTTACCAGACGTGTTTCTCAATCTACAGCACCTTGTTACCAGAAGTGCTTCTCTAACTACAGCACCTTGTTGCCAGAAGTGCTTCTCAAACTACGGCATCTTGTTACGAGAAGTGCTTCTCTT
>JAWNNQ010000170.1:0-21966 GCA_035044765.1 Leucophenga montana | reverse complement strand
AAAAGAAAAATCCAAATATCCAAATTTAATATTTAATCGTTCAAACAGACGATTGAATATATATATCGACTCGTCTCCGATACTGATCAAGAATCTATATAATTCATAGGGTCTCCCAAACCTCCTTCTGCTATACATTTGCAGAAACTTAATATACCCTTTTACCATATGGTTACAGGGTACAAAAATCATTGGGAATGAAACGATGTATAAAATAATAGCTGGTACCCGGCGTGCGTTGCTAACAATCGAAAACTATATTTCGAGGATCTCGTTGGTCGGGTGTTTTAGCTTTTCTCGTTGCATTTCTCTGCTGGCCGGGCGTTTCAGCTGCACTGGAAATATAAGCTCTAATTCTAACTTGTCGAATGCGTGATTCATATTCATCTGGCGCTCTATCCGCTCTTGTTTCTTGATTACGTGCTCGATTTGAGCCAGAAATGTGTCCCATCACTGAACAAAATTTGGTGCGAAAACAGCGGATCTTTATTGAACTGTTGCAGAGCCCTTTGCCCGAAATTAAAGTGTAAATTCTTAAACGAGTTGGATTTTGTAAGCCTTTAAACCAATATCCTAGCGTAAAATTCGCCAAGCTGTTCATTATGATAGGCCAAGATGTTGCACACGGAGACGAATCAATTGGTAATGGTCGTCTGCCACACTCTCCGCTACAGCCGCAATATTATCCTCACATCGGGCTGGTTATGGTCTATTCGGTCGCGTACCATCCAACAACGTACACTGAGACTCAAATTTGCGGATGGTATTGGCAATAGTGGGCTCTGAAGATGAAGATGTGACCCGAAGTACACGAAAAACTTTTTTCACAGAACTCTGATTTTCGTAATGCAGCTGAATAATTTGGAGACGTTGTTCCGGTGTGAGTCTTTCCATGATGCATTGTCAACCA
Organism: Leucophenga montana; assembly: GCA_035044765.1. NCBI lineage: Eukaryota > Metazoa > Arthropoda > Insecta > Diptera > Drosophilidae > Leucophenga > Leucophenga montana. The sequence continues at coordinate 21,056 of JAWNNQ010000170.1, read as the reverse complement.
ATACTAAATAAAAATAAGATAACATTATGACACCAGTAACGCGTGATATGCAAAAAAAAAAAAAAAAAGTGAAGAAGATACCTCTAAATTAATCACCCGCGTATCCCACCCACTTTTGTGCTGTTGTATGCAAAACTTCTTTATTCAAGCCAATATAAGCGTGAAATTCGATATTCTTTAGTGGTCCGATTTGGCTAACCCTTAAAATGATCCAATCCTCGGCACATACGAAATATTTTGTAAGGATTGACGTGAGATACGCCACATCTGGCGTTTCCAGCCTAATAAAGAACAAAACAAGAAAAAACGCTAATTTCGGTTGATCCGAAGCTCTAATACCATTCACACGAAACTTTAAATAGTATTGTAATATATAAAAGTGGGGGTTTAAATAGGGGCTACCCCAAAAAGTGGGTGGCACACGCTCACTAGTAGATGTGTAAGAAGCGATGTAGTAGATGTTTAAGATGCCGCCAAATCGAATTTCAAGTTGATATTGACGTTTTCCATACAATTGCATAAAAGTGAACTGTGGGTTTATATAGGACTATCTCAAAAAGTTAGCGGGCCACGCCCAATTGTCTATATATATTAAGCGTCTGTCTCTTAAAAGGCACCATATCGCATTTCAATCTAATATTGACTTTAATAAAAAAGTTGTTTATACAAAAAGTCAAAAGTGGGCGGTGAGTTTGTATGAGGGCTACCCCAAAAAGTGGGCGTGGCGGGTCAATCTTGACACTCTATTAAACTGCAATGAAAAGAAGTGTACGTGCAAAATTTCAACTGGATAGCATAAAACTTGGTCCCCAAAAAAATGCGCAACAACATACAGACGGACAGACAGACAAACGAACATGGCTAGATCAATTCGTCTCGTCGAGCTAATCAAGAATATATATACTTTATGGGGTCTACGGTGACTCCTTTAATGCGTTACAACTTTCAGACAAACTGATAATACCATATGACACTATGTGTGAATGGTATAAAAAGAAAACAAAAAAAATATCCAAAAGCTTAAAAAACGAAAAAAAAATTAAAGTTTATATGCGAGCTACCCCTTAGTATATTTTATTAGGATTTCCGAAAGATACACCAAATGTGGCGTTTCCCGCGTAATTAACAACAAACCAAAAAATAATTCATACAAAATATTATAAGTGGGGCCAGGATTTTATCGGCCCGTTCATTTAATACCAGTTGTCTGAAGAAGAAAAGACAATCTAAATATCCATCCATCGAGATTTAGGAATACCCTTAGTAGACGATGAAATCAAAACTATAAGTAGAAATTACCTTAGTAAATTAACAAGACACACTCCTTTGTCCATTGTCCAAATATGCATTAAGTGGCTTTTTATAAATAAACAGATGTATGTAACCAATTGGGAAAAAAATAAAAATATCCAAATTCTCTATCTCTTATAGTCGCCGAGATCTTTTCGTTCAAACAGATGGTCGGACGGACGGACTAGCAAATCAGCATCGACTTGTCTTTCGATGCTGATCAAAAATATATAGTTTATGGGTTTGCCACGCCTCCTTCCGCATGTTACATACAATTGCACAAACTTAGTTTACCCTTGGCTTCTAGGGCAGGGATATACAAAGTAGTAGGAGGCGGCAGAGTTTCATTGATCACTTTGTTTTTAACGATTTAGCTGTGTACTGATGAATTGCCCAGTCAGTCAGGACAAGCATTTATATGTATAATTTATAGCACTCATAAATTATGTTCACAGCTCTCTTGTTTAGCATGGAATCTTTTTATTTGTATTTGAGTGGTCATGATTTGAGGAAAACTAATTATAGCATAGCATGATTGTTGTACTAGTTTTATAATTAATTTGTGTATACTTATAGCACTCACATTTATACTCACACCTATCTTGTTCAGCATCGAAACTTTTTATTTGTATTTAGCTATAATAAATTTTCCCGAAATCAAGACCACTCAAAAGTGATGACCACAGGGAAAAAGTTTCCACTGCCATAATAAAAGCAATAATAATAATGAAATCGTTTTCGGTTTATTGACAACAAGCTTGCCTCTACTTTCACCAGCCACTCCTTCCCCTACCCCACCATCCCTCTGACCCACCTTCTCCATGCCCCTTTACAGTACCACCAATTCTCCTACCCTCTTCTCCTCTCCCTTCCAACAATCTTACAACCACCCCTTACGCTGCCCTCATTCCTCTTCCCCTACCTCACCGTACTTTACCAACCCTTTTCCCTGCCCCCTTCGATGCTATTCACATGTATACAACATTTCAACCCTTTATCTTAAGAGATCTTGTTGAGATCTTGATTTTTTCGGCATTTTAAAATGATAAAAAAATGTTTAAACTTCCTTTTTACTAAAGTATTTGCTTAGCTGGCTAGGTTTAGTTCTGAAAATAACTATTGTTTAGTTTTAAAAAAAAACTTCTTTGTTTGGTTTAATTACCTACTAAACGAACACATTTTGGAGATAATGATGTGTTCTGCAAAGTCGTTTTGTTTTGTTCTATTATCAGTAGTTTTCGCAGCGCACTCGATGTAAGGAATTTTTTAGTTCATTGGAGTTACATTATTGGAGTTTTAGTAAGGATCCCTAATTTTTTTGAAAATATAATATAGCCTATGTCAACCGCTGATAAAAATTGTATATGGCAATGCTGCAAGAAAATTCAAAATTCAACTAGAATTAAGAATGTTGCTAACTGCAAATATGCTATGAGGTCCTTCAAAGCAAATAAAAAGGAAAACATTAAAAACAAAAGTTTGGCTGCATACATATGTGGAAGCGAAGCGCAGAAAAAATAGGAAGCGGAATTAAAATTATAAATATAATTGTTAAAGTGGTGGAAAAATTGTTTAACCAAATTGTGTAACCAATTGTAAATAAAAAGTATAAAATAATAATAAAGTGGTGGAAAAAAAATTGTTTTTTGTGAAATTGAATTGAAATTGGTATTGCAATTGCTACCTTTGTAAAATTGTTTATAAAATTAACAAAAGTATAGTGGTAAGTAAAATAAAAATTGAAAACTCCGCAGTAAGAAAAGGGTTTAGATTTATAGTTATTGTTAAATGTAAGAGACGTAGCAACGACATAGATTAAATGTGGCGACATTTTGATATATGACACGCCCTATAATCTTCCATAACCGCACGCCCATTTCTACAATACAAAAGCATTACAAAATCAAACCGCAAAATGACTGAACTGAAAGCAGTCGAAAAAATGCAAATTAAAACTAAGGAAAATTGTGTAGAATTTTGCTGATCAATAAATACGCATAAAAATGTTGTTTGTGTTAGTTACTTTGAAAAAGGTGTGAAAAGGATTTAGTTTGCTGCCACTAAAACTACTTAAAATATATCTTTGCATGCGAGCACAGAGCATAGTCACAGCTAGAAGTTTTTATAGGCAATAATTAAAGTTAAGTCTACTTATATACAAATCCCTTTTGGCTATCAAGCATAATTTTATTAATACATATATTTATTTAAAAATTATTATTATTACGATTTAATCGTCCGCAATCTAGGTATAATTTTGCATATTACTGCGTTTATGTATTTTTTATTATTACTACAACAACAACACAATAGCGAGAAACTACAAACTGTGAGACTAAAATATTAACGAAGTGCATATACTCGAAGTGCACGTATCATTATAGTCTGTACCCTTTTTGTATAAAAGATATTGTTAATTAAGCTAGAAACGCCAAATTTGTTGTAACATACGTCACTCCGAATTATATATTCCATCTGTATTCAAATCGGAATAATATCCCATACAAATCTATATAGAATAATATTCTATACAAATCCATGGTTCAAGTGAAGAGCCTTGGACAAGATTTCACGTAACTCCAAGTCGAACACATTTAACTGCAGCGCTCTTTCTTTTTTTATTTATAGCTTATCTGAGACCTTTTTCTCTTTATTATACAATATTTATTTACTCAATCCCATCAAAAGACAGTTTTAAAATACTGTCTTATAAATCACTGCTCTTTCTGTTAAAATTATGCCTGTTTTCAATTACATCAGTGCTTTTTCTGCTAATATGAATATTGTTTTCTGTTATAAACCACTACTATTTCAATACAATGACTATAGAAGACAAGCCAGAAGAAGCATTAAATGTTGAACTCGATTCACCGCCCAGATTAGCACACTATCCGGCAGCGGTGTGAAATTCTCTACGCTCGGATTCCGTTGCTTGCGATTACGACTGTCGCCCACTTCGGGTATGGTGACCTCTGAGGTGACTGTAGCCAACGAAAGCTTCAGATCAGAGAAATTGCTGAATTTTTGGACGTTCGAGTCGTTTAAATCTTCATCCTCCTCCTCTTCTTCATCCTTCTTTTTTACCTCGGTCGCAGGCGGCGCATGTCGATCGTCGGACACTTAGCATCACTGCAAATGGAAGCGTTGCACACATTAAACCGCTGCCGTTCTGTTCGACATATTCGGAGGTGTCACAGAAATCTCTAGACAAAAATCCGTCTGGTGATTTGAATTTCTCTAAAAAATTCCTTAGATGTCACAGAAATCTCCGAGAATTCATAATTGTTGTGTTGGCAACGCTGTCATTCGCTGTTGTTGCGTAAACCGACCTGGTCGGTTTTCAGCAAATAAATACACATTTTTATAAATTAAAATTAAATAATAAAATGTGCTAAATATTTAAATCCTAAGACACAGTTACCAAGCAAATACATTAAACTAACACATAAACAGAGTTATTTGATGAGTTTATATATGCAATCAACAATTTAGCTAGCAAAAGGCTGGATATTTCAAACGGTCTAAAAGAGATTTCTGTGACCCCATAGTTAATAGTCAAACACCCTACAAAACTTACTTACTTACTTACTCTCTCCTAAAATCTGTATATAACCTATGTATATAGCTGTAAATAATCGTTTCCAATTTCTGATTAGATTAAGTTGCCTAGCAGGACACTAATCGCCTACTTTGAAATATTTCGTTTAATAAATAATAATATTTCTTTTGAAAAGAAAAATAAATATATATATCTGGCTTAAAACACAGCACCAGAGAGGCATATCAAAACCATATCCCGAAGTTGTCTGCAGGTGCTTCAGCTCAAAACCAGCAGAAGCAGCAGGACGTATAGCAAAGCGATCAAGCGCCACTAAGTGCAGGGTGCGCCAGCCTTTTCATCTTTGAAATGCGCAATAATTAAAGTTAAGTCTACTTATATACAAATCCCTTTTGGCTATCAAGCATAATTTTATTAATACATATATTTATTTAAAAATTATTATTATTACGATTTAATCGTCCGAAGTCTAGGTATAATTTTGCATATTACTGCGTTTATGTATTTTTTATTATTACTACAACAACAACACAATAGCGAGAAACTACAAACTGTGAGACTAAAATATTAACGAAGTGCATATACTCGAAGTGCACGTATCATTATAGTCTGTACCCTTCTTGTATAAAAGATATTGTTAATTAAGCTAGAAACGCCAAATTTGTTGTAACTAACGTCACTCCGAATTATATATTCCATCTGTATTCAAATCGGAATAATATCCCATACAAATCTATATAGAATAATATTCTATACAAATCCATGGTTCAAGTGAAGAGCCTTGGACAAGATTTCACGTAACTCCAAGTCGAACTCATTTGACTGCAGCGCTCTTAATTTTTTTAATTATAGCTTATCTCAGACCTATTTCTCTTTATTATACAATAATTATTTACTCAATCCCATCAAAAGACAGTTTTAAAATACTGTCTTATAAATCACTGCTCTTTCTGTTAAAATGATGCCTGTTTTCAATTACATCAGTGCTTTTTCTGCTAATATGAATATTTTTTTCTGTTATAAACCACTACTTTTTCAATACAATGACTATAGAAAACAAGCCAGAAGAAGCATTAAATGTTGAACTCGATTCACCGCCCAGATTAGCACACTATCCGGCAGCAGTGTGAAATTCTCAACGCCCACTTCGGGTATGGTGACCTCTGAGGTGACTGTAGCCAACGAAAGCTTCAGATCAGAGAAATTGCTGAATTTTTGGACGTTCGAGTCGTTTAAATCTTCATCCTCCTCCTCTTCTTCATCCTTCTTTTTTACCTCGGTCGCAGGCGGCGCATGTCGATCGTCGGACACTTAGTATCACTGCAAATGGAAGCGTTGCACACATTAAATCGCTGCCGTTCTGTTCGACATATTCGGAGGTGTCACAGAAATCTCTAGACAAAAATCCGTCTGGTGATTTGAATTTCTCTAAAAAATTCCTTAGATGTCTCAGAAATCTCCGAGAATTCATAATTGTTGTGTTGGCAACGCTGTCATTCGCTGTTGTTGCGTAAACCGACCTGGTCGGTTTTCAGCAAATAAATACACATTTTTATAAATTAAAATTAAATAATAAAATGTGCTAAATATTTAAATCCTAAGACACAGTTACCAAGCAAATACATTAAACTAACACATAAACAGAGTGATTTGATGAGTTTATATATGCAATCAACAATTTAGCTAGCAAAAGGCTGGAGATTTCAAACGGTCTAAAAGAGATTTCTGTGACCCCATAGTTAATAGTCAAACACCCTACAAAACTTACTTACTTACTTACTCTCTCCTAAAATCTGTATATAACCTATGTATATAGCTGTAAATAATCGTTTCCAATTTCTGATTAGATTAAGTTGCCTAGCAGGACGCTAATCGCCTACTTTGAAATATTTCATTTAATAAATAATATTTCTTTTGAAAAGAAAAAAATATACATATCTGGCTTAAAACACAGCACCAGAAAGGCATGTCACAACCATATCCCGAAGTTGTCTGCAGGTGCTTCAGCTCAAAACCAGCAGAAGCAGCAGGACGTATAGCAAAGCGATGAAGCGCCACTAAGTGCAGGGTGCGCCAGCCTTTTCATCTTTGAAATACGCGTCATTAATGCGCGCCGAAGCGTCATGGGAATCGACAGGCGTGGTTCTAAATTTTATTTTCTTCCAGGTCAGTCTGCATCATACATTGGACCAGTGAAGAGCGTGCGTTTGTATTTTTTGCTTGAATGGATGCGTTAACAAACAGAATATGCGCTACTAGGTCGACACCAATCCCCGATAATTGCATGAAAGGCCTTTGCATTCACCTAAAGTCACAGTGTGCTGTGCAATTTCGTAAGATGGGATAATTGGTTTTTTTCTTTTAGAAAATGAGGTCACAGCGACAATGAATTCAGACCGGTGTGTGAACATGTTTGGAGACATTTGGTACCAAGAAGACGGAGCAACGGCTCACACTTGAAGAGCATCGATGGCTTAATAAGATGAAGTAGTTTTGAAGTCTTGATAGTATCCATGCAGAAAAGCTTGATGAACTTCACGATATTCATGCAAAGCACGATGCTGGAAGTTATGCAGAATCAAAACAAGCTCATCCAGCTTCTTGCAACACAACAAAAGAAAAACTAAGCGCCATGAAAATATGTCTGTGGAACGCCAATGGTGTTTCTCAGCACAAAATCGAACTTTCACTATTCTTACAAAATAGAGACGCTTCTTGCTGAAACTTTCCAGACGATAAAATACTATTTTCAAATTCCAGACTACGCCTTCTACGGAACAAACATTCCAGACGGAAAGATCCATGGTAGGACTGGCATCCTCATTAGAAGTCGTATTAAACACCATTCATTGCAGGAGTTTGCACCTAACTACCATCAATCTACGTCAATAAGTGTACTATCTAAGCTTGGAAAAATCACAATATCAGCGGTATATTGTGTCCCTCGCTTTTCTGTTACTTAATGGCAGTATATAAACTTTTTCAACATACTTCGTGATCGCTTTCTACCCGCAAGCGAGTAAATCCCAAGGCACCTCTACAAAACACTAATAAACACGCAAAATAAGCTCACCTTGTAGTCCAACGTATTGGCCAACTGCTCAGACGGAGTCGTTAAAACACCTTGCAATTTCATGAAAATTCGCAAACAACGCAAAATCTGCAGAAGTGCTTCCAGACATTTCATTAGACAACTCACCAATATTGTTGAGCTTACTGGAGTACCCTCCACAAAAATACCCCCGTGGACTTACTACATGCAGAACGAATTATCACAAATATAAAAAATACATAAGTAGACACATTGAACTGTGAATGCTCTAAACACAATTCTCACAACTACGACACAACAATCAAAACCACAAACTAATTCGCCTCCTACGACGAACCACAGTAGAACCATTAGTCAAATTCAACAGCTAGTCATGCATAAACGTAGCTTAAAAAGAAACCGGCAAAGTTTTAGGTCCCCAGCTTCAAAACAAAGGCTAAAGGCTGTCCCACGTGAGTTAAATAGAATCCTAAAATTTAATGAAAGGCTGACACAAAGACCTCTCTCTCTCTCTCCAACAAGTTCTTAATTTCCTTTATATTGGTTTGACTGGTGTGACTGCAGTAGTATCATCACTCCTCAGAAAGCTGGTAACCTCTGCTAATTCAGTGTGAAGCGATGAATAAAAGGCAAATGTGTTTGCAGGACACATCAAAAATATTTTCCAGCCAAACCCATCCACTAACGGCTGCGTTATTCCCCCCTTTCGGGCTATGAACTATATTCAGCCAGTTAAGATTTACGCAAATCAAGTACAAAAATAATACAGAGCAAGCTCAGTCAAAAAAAGGAAACGATCTCATCTCCCCAAAAATGATATTTGAATTGCAATTTTCCTTGACGTTGCCCAAGCCTTCAATCGCGTATGGTTGGACGGACTAAAGTACAAAATTATTGATTGATTGAAAATTATTGATTGATTTCACCACGCAAGACTAAGATATCAAAGTTGGAATACCCCTGCGAAGTGTGCTGGGCCCGATACTGTACTCATCTGATATCCCAGCAGATCACATAATAACTGTTAAGGAAGAAATTGCGCGTCCCAATCAGAACTACCAGTGCAGACTTGTCACTATCTTGGGTGACAAAGCAAATATCGTGACACTTTCAGTTCAAGTGTCTAGAACAGAGGTTCCCAAACTTTTTTTCTCATAGACCACTTTCAAAATTTAGCTGGTTCCGGTGGACACCCTGCAGCTACATTTGTACCGTATTCCCAAAGCTCTACAAAAAATGTGAAGATTAGATCTAATTAGATCTAATTCTATGGAAATTTGCGTACAAGTACAAGTTTTTTTCACCTAGTTTTGTCCTTATTGATTTTTAGAATAAAATTTTTTCTAATTTCCAGAATTAGTCTTGTTCTGATCTTTCGGAATATAATTATTACTTAAGACAGTAGACGAAAAACGGTATAAAATTCTTATAAAAGTTCAACCACAGATCAACATGTTCAATTACAGATTAATTAGACAGAAAGCTTATTGAACATATTTCATGTAATAGATCGAAAGCAGTATAAAATTCTCATAAAAGTTTAAAAACAGATTAACAAGTTCAAACACAGATTATTTGGATTAAAAACAGTTTAAATGTTTCGACCAGGGGAATAAGATAAATTTTCGTGGACCCCGCTTACGAATTGTGAACCCCCATTTTTTTGTCACGCGAACGTAGACCGCCGTCGAGTCTCCCATGGACCCCTGTGGTTCCATCTGGGCCACTTTGGGCTCCATGGGTCTGGAAGGAGAGTAAAGATCGCTTGTTTGATATACAGACAAAGCAGCAAGCAAAAGCGACTTCTCTGAAGTAATTTTTTTATTACACAGAAAAAGCCGGAAAATTTGACAACTAAAAACCATGGCCGCATATATACGAGGATCGTCCTATACTGCGGTACACCAGATATCTTTTTAATAGTGTTCCACACACCTCACCAACCTGAGTCACGAGATAATTCACATTGTGAGATAACAAGGCAATACGACTTTCACTTGAATCAAACTTACCAGTAGGAATATGAATCTTTGCTGCCTTGGTGATCGCGTCTCTAAGAATTTTTTCACCTACCCTAACGTCATTAGAAGGCAAGAGACCACTGAATGATATTATATTATATTGATATTATATTATAGTTAACAAAGACTCGACGATCCGATTCAATAATATATTGCGGACGAGTAATGCTAACCAGAATAGGGATATGGTTCGAGCTCAACGCAATATCAATCGACCACTCAGAGTGTCAGTGGTCTCTTGCCTTCTAATGACGTTAGGGTAGGTGAAAAAATTCTTAGAGACGCGATCACCAAGGCAGCAAAGAGGCATATTCCTACTGGTAGGTTTGATTCAAGTGAAAGTCGTATTGCCTTGTTATCTCACAATGTGAATTATCTCGTGACTCGGGTTGGTGAGGTGTGTGGAACACACCGGGATGTCTGGTGTACCGCAGAATAGGACGATCCTCGTATATATGCGGCCATGGTTTTTAGTTGTCAAATTTTCCGGCTTTTTCTGTGTAATAAAAAAAATACTTCAGAGAAGTCGCTTTTGCTTGCTGCTTTGTCTGTATATCAAACAAGCGATATTTACTCTCCTTCCAGACCCATGGAGCCCAAAGTGGCCCAGATGGAACCCCAGGGGTCCATGGGAGACTCGACGGGGGTCTACGTTCGCGTGACAAAAAAATGGGGGTTCACAATTCGTAAGGCTCCACGAAAATTTATCTTATTCCCCGGGTCGAAACATTTAAACTGTTTTTAGTCCAAATAATCTGTGTTTGAACTTGTTAATCTGTTTTTAAACCTTTATGAGAATTTTATACTGCTTTTGATTTATTACTTGAAATATGTTCAATAAGCTTTCTGTCTAATCTAATGTAATTGAACATGTTGATGTGTGGTTGAACTTTTATAAGAATTTTATACTGTTTTTCGTCTACTGTCTTAAGTAATAATTATGTTCCGAAAGATCAGAATAAGACTAATTCTGAAAATTAGAAAAAAATTTATTTTAAAAATCAATAAGGACCAAACTAGGTGAAATAAAACTTGTACTTGTACGCAAATTTCCATAGAATTAGATCTAATTAGATCTAATCTTCACATTTTTTGTAGAGCTTTGGGAATACGGTACAAATGTAGCTGCAGGGTGTCCACCGGAACCAGCTAAATTTTGAAAGTGGTCTATGAGAAAAAAAGTTTGGGAACCTCTGTTCTAGACACTTGAACTGAAAGTGTCACGATATTTGCTTTGTCACCCAAGATAGTGACAAGTCTGCACTGGTAGTTCTGATTGGGACGCGCAATTTCTTCCTTAACAGTTATTATGTGATCTGCTGGGATATCAGATGAGTACAGTATCGGGCCCAGCACACTTCGCAGGGGTATTCCAACTTTGATATCTTAGTCTTGCGTGGTGAAATCAATCAATAATTTTCAATCAATCAATAATTTTGTACTTTAGTCCGTCCAACCATACGCGATTGAAGGCTTGGGCAACGTCAAGGAAAATTGCAATTCAAATATCATTTTTGGGGAGATGAGATCGTTTCCTTTTTTTGACTGAGCTTGCTCTGTATTATTTTTGTACTTGATTTGCGTAAATCTTAACTGGCTGAATATAGTTCATAGCCCGAAAGGGGGGAATAACGCAGCCGTTAGTGGATGGGTTTGGCTGGAAAATATTTTTGATGTGTCCTGCAAACACATTTGCCTTTTATTCATCGCTTCACACTGAATTAGCAGAGGTTACCAGCTTTCTGAGGAGTGATGATACTACTGCAGTCACACCAGTCAAACCAATATAAAGGAAATTAAGAACTTGTTGGAGAGAGAGAGAGAGGTCTTTGTGTCAGCCTTTCATTAAATTTTAGGATTCTATTTAACTCACGTGGGACAGCCTTTAGCCTTTGTTTTGAAGCTGGGGACCTAAAACTTTGCCGGTTTCTTTTTAAGCTACGTTTATGCATGACTAGCTGTTGAATTTGACTAATGGTTCTACTGTGGTTCGTCGTAGGAGGCGAATTAGTTTGTGGTTTTGATTGTTGTGTCGTAGTTGTGAGAATTGTGTTTAGAGCATTCACAGTTCAATGTGTCTACTTATGTATTTTTTATATTTGTGATAATTCGTTCTGCATGTAGTAAGTCCACGGGGGTATTTTTGTGGAGGGTACTCCAGTAAGCTCAACAATATTGGTGAGTTGTCTAATGAAATGTCTGGAAGCACTTCTGCAGATTTTGCGTTGTTTGCGAATTTTCATGAAATTGCAAGGTGTTTTAACGACTCCGTCTGAGCAGTTGGCCAATACGTTGGACTACAAGGTGAGCTTATTTTGCGTGTTTATTAGTGTTTTGTAGAGGTGCCTTGGGATTTACTCGCTTGCGGGTAGAAAGCGATCACGAAGTATGTTGAAAAAGTTTATATACTGCCATTAAGTAACAGAAAAGCGAGGGACACAATATACCGCTGATATTGTGATTTTTCCAAGCTTAGATAGTACACTTATTGACGTAGATTGATGGTAGTTAGGTGCAAACTCCTGCAATGAATGGTGTTTAATACGACTTCTAATGAGGATGCCAGTCCTACCATGGATCTTTCCGTCTGGAATGTTTGTTCCGTAGAAGGCGTAGTCTGGAATTTGAAAATAGTATTTTATCGTCTGGAAAGTTTCAGCAAGAAGCGTCTCTATTTTGTAAGAATAGTGAAAGTTCGATTTTGTGCTGAGAAACACCATTGGCGTTCCACAGACATATTTTCATGGCGCTTAGTTTTTCTTTTGTTGTGTTGCAAGAAGCTGGATGAGCTTGTTTTGATTCTGCATAACTTCCAGCATCGTGCTTTGCATGAATATCGTGAAGTTCATCAAGCTTTTCTGCATGGATACTATCAAGACTTCAAAACTACTTCATCTTATTAAGCCATCGATGCTCTTCAAGTGTGAGCCGTTGCTCCGTCTTCTTGGTACCAAATGTCTCCAAACATGTTCACACACCGGTCTGAATTCATTGTCGCTGTGACCTCATTTTCTAAAAGAAAAAAACCAATTATCCCATCTTACGAAATTGCACAGCACACTGTGACTTTAGGTGAATGCAAAGGCCTTTCATGCAATTATCGGGGATTGGTGTCGACCTAGTAGCGCATATTCTGTTTGTTAACGCATCCATTCAAGCAAAAAATACAAACGCACGCTCTTCACTGGTCCAATGTATGATGCAGACTGACCTGGAAGAAAATAAAATTTAGAACCACGCCTGTCGATTCCCATGACGCTTCGGCGCGCATTAATGACGCGTATTTCAAAGATGAAAAGGCTGGCGCACCCTGCACTTAGTGGCGCTTCATCGCTTTGCTATACGTCCTGCTGCTTCTGCTGGTTTTGAGCTGAAGCACCTGCAGACAACTTCGGGATATGGTTGTGACATGCCTTTCTGGTGCTGTGTTTTAAGCCAGATATGTATATTTTTTTCTTTTCAAAAGAAATATTATTTATTAAATGAAATATTTCAAAGTAGGCGATTAGCGTCCTGCTAGGCAACTTAATCTAATCAGAAATTGGAAACGATTATTTATAGCTATATACATAGGTTATATACAGATTTTAGGAGAGAGTAAGTAAGTAAGTAAGTTTTGTAGGGTGTTTGACTATTAACTATGGGGTCACAGAAATCTCTTTTAGACCGTTTGAAATCTCCAGCCTTTTGCTAGCTAAATTGTTGATTGCATATATAAACTCATCAAATCACTCTGTTTATGTGTTAGTTTAATGTATTTGCTTGGTAACTGTGTCTTAGGATTTAAATATTTAGCACATTTTATTATTTAATTTTAATTTATAAAAATGTGTATTTATTTGCTGAAAACCGACCAGGTCGGTTTACGCAACAACAGCGAATGACAGCGTTGCCAACACAACAATTATGAATTCTCGGAGATTTCTGAGACATCTAAGGAATTTTTTAGAGAAATTCAAATCACCAGACGGATTTTTGTCTAGAGATTTCTGTGACACCTCCGAATATGTCGAACAGAACGGCAGCGATTTAATGTGTGCAACGCTTCCATTTGCAGTGATACTAAGTGTCCGACGATCGACATGCGCCGCCTGCGACCGAGGTAAAAAAGAAGGATGAAGAAGAGGAGGAGGATGAAGATTTAAACGACTCGAACGTCCAAAAATTCAGCAATTTCTCTGATCTGAAGCTTTCGTTGGCTACAGTCACCTCAGAGGTCACCATACCCGAAGTGGGCGTTGAGAATTTCACACTGCTGCCGGATAGTGTGCTAATCTGGGCGGTGAATCGAGTTCAACATTTAATGCTTCTTCTGGCTTGTTTTCTATAGTCATTGTATTGAAAAAGTAGTGGTTTATAACAGAAAAAAATATTCATATTAGCAGAAAAAGCACTGATGTAATTGAAAACAGGCATCATTTTAACAGAAAGAGCAGTGATTTATAAGACAGTATTTTAAAACTGTCTTTTGATGGGATTGAGTAAATAATTATTGTATAATAAAGAGAAATAGGTCTGAGATAAGCTATAATTAAAAAAATTAAGAGCGCTGCAGTCAAATGAGTTCGACTTGGAGTTACGTGAAATCTTGTCCAAGGCTCTTCACTTGAACCATGGATTTGTATAGAATATTATTCTATATAGATTTGTATGGGATATTATTCCGATTTGAATACAGATGGAATATATAATTCGGAGTGACGTTAGTTACAACAAATTTGGCGTTTCTAGCTTAATTAACAATATCTTTTATACAAAAAGGGTACAGACTATAATGATACGTGCACTTCGAGTATATGCACTTCGTTAATATTTTAGTCTCACAGTTTGTAGTTTCTCGCTATTGTGTTGTTGTTGTAGTAATAATAAAAAATACATAAACGCAGTAATATGCAAAATTATACCTAGACTGCGGACGATTAAATCGTAATAATAATAATTTTTAAATAAATATATGTATTAATAAAATTATGCTTGATAGCCAAAAGGGATTTGTATATAAGTAGACTTAACTTTAATTATTGCGCATTTCAAAGATGAAAAGGCTGGCGCACCCTGCACTTAGTGGCGCTTGATCGCTTTGCTATACGTCCTGCTGCTTCTGCTGGTTTTGAGCTGAAGCACCTGCAGACAACTTCGGGATATGGTTTTGATATGCCTCTCTGGTGCTGTGTTTTAAGCCAGATATATATATTTATTTTTCTTTTCAAAAGAAATATTATTATTTATTAAACGAAATATTTCAAAGTAGGCGATTAGTGTCCTGCTAGGCAACTTAATCTAATCAGAAATTGGAAACGATTATTTACAGCTATATACATAGGTTATATACAGATTTTAGGAGAGAGTAAGTAAGTAAGTAAGTTTTGTAGGGTGTTTGACTATTAACTATGGGGTCACAGAAATCTCTTTTAGACCGTTTGAAATATCCAGCCTTTTGCTAGCTAAATTGTTGATTGCATATATAAACTCATCAAATAACTCTGTTTATGTGTTAGTTTAATGTATTTGCTTGGTAACTGTGTCTTAGGATTTAAATATTTAGCACATTTTATTATTTAATTTTAATTTATAAAAATGTGTATTTATTTGCTGAAAACCGACCAGGTCGGTTTACGCAACAACAGCGAATGACAGCGTTGCCAACACAACAATTATGAATTCTCGGAGATTTCTGTGACATCTAAGGAATTTTTTAGAGAAATTCAAATCACCAGACGGATTTTTGTCTAGAGATTTCTGTGACACCTCCGAATATGTCGAACAGAACGGCAGCGGTTTAATGTGTGCAACGCTTCCATTTGCAGTGATGCTAAGTGTCCGACGATCGACATGCGCCGCCTGCGACCGAGGTAAAAAAGAAGGATGAAGAAGAGGAGGAGGATGAAGATTTAAACGACTCGAACGTCCAAAAATTCAGCAATTTCTCTGATCTGAAGCTTTCGTTGGCTACAGTCACCTCAGAGGTCACCATACCCGAAGTGGGCGACAGTCGTAATCGCAAGCAACGGAATCCGAGCGTAGAGAATTTCACACCGCTGCCGGATAGTGTGCTAATCTGGGCGGTGAATCGAGTTCAACATTTAATGCTTCTTCTGGCTTGTCTTCTATAGTCATTGTATTGAAATAGTAGTGGTTTATAACAGAAAACAATATTCATATTAGCAGAAAAAGCACTGATGTAATTGAAAACAGGCATAATTTTAACAGAAAGAGCAGTGATTTATAAGACAGTATTTTAAAACTGTCTTTTGATGGGATTGAGTAAATAAATATTGTATAATAAAGAGAAAAAGGTCTCAGATAAGCTATAAATAAAAAAAGAAAGAGCGCTGCAGTTAAATGTGTTCGACTTGGAGTTACGTGAAATCTTGTCCAAGGCTCTTCACTTGAACCATGGATTTGTATAGAATATTATTCTATATAGATTTGTATGGGATATTATTCCGATTTGAATACAGATGGAATATATAATTCGGAGTGACGTATGTTACAACAAATTTGGCGTTTCTAGCTTAATTAACAATATCTTTTATACAAAAAGGGTACAGACTATAATGATACGTGCACTTCGAGTATATGCACTTCGTTAATATTTTAGTCTCACAGTTTGTAGTTTCTCGCTATTGTGTTGTTGTTGTAGTAATAATAAAAAATACATAAACGCAGTAATATGCAAAATTATACCTAGATTGCGGACGATTAAATCGTAATAATAATAATTTTTAAATAAATATATGTATTAATAAAATTATGCTTGATAGCCAAAAGGGATTTGTATATAAGTAGACTTAACTTTAATTATTGCCTATAAAAACTTCTAGCTGTGACTATGCTCTGTGCTCGCATGCAAAGATATATTTTAAGTAGTTTTAGTGGCAGCAAACTAAATCCTTTTCACACCTTTTTCAAAGTAACTAACACAAACAACATTTTTATGCGTATTTATTGATCAGCAAAATTCTACACAATTTTCCTTAGTTTTAATTTGCATTTTTTCGACTGCTTTCAGTTCAGTCATTTTGCGGTTTGATTTTGTAATGCTTTTGTATTGTAGAAATGGGCGTGCGGTTATGGAAGATTATAGGGCGTGTCATATATCAAAATGTCGCCACATTTAATCTATGTCGTTGCTACGTCTCTTACATTTAACAATAACTATAAATCTAAACCCTTTTCTTACTGCGGAGTTTTCAATTTTTATTTTACTTACCACTATACTTTTGTTAATTTTATAAACAATTTTACAAAGGTAGCAATTGCAATACCAATTTCAATTCAATTTCACAAAAAACAATTTTTTTTCCACCACTTTATTATTATTTTATACTTTTTATTTACAATTGGTTACACAATTTGGTTAAACAATTTTTCCACCACTTTAACAATTATATTTATAATTTTAATTCCGCTTCCTATTTTTTCTGCGCTTCGCTTCCACATATGTATGCAGCCAAACTTTTGTTTTTAATGTTTTCCTTTTTATTTGCTTTGAAGGACCTCATAGCATATTTGCAGTTAGCAACATTCTTAATTCTAGTTGAATTTTGAATTTTCTTGCAGCATTGCCATATACAATTTTTATCAGCGGTTGACATAGGCTATATTATATTTTCAAAAAAATTAGGGATCCTTACTAAAACTCCAATAATGTAACTCCAATGAACTAAAAAATTCCTTACATCGAGTGCGCTGCGAAAACTACTGATAATAGAACAAAACAAAACGACTTTGCAGAACACATCATTATCTCCAAAATGTGTTCGTTTAGTAGGTAATTAAACCAAACAAAGAAGTTTTTTTTTAAAACTAAACAATAGTTATTTTCAGAACTAAACCTAGCCAGCTAAGCAAATACTTTAGTAAAAAGGAAGTTTAAACATTTTTTTATCATTTTAAAATGCCGAAAAAATCAAGATCTCAACAAGATCTCTTAAGATAAAGGGTTGAAATGTTGTATACATGTGAATAGCATCGAAGGGGGCAGGGAAAAGGGTTGGTAAAGTACGGTGAGGTAGGGGAAGAGGAATGAGGGCAGCGTAAGGGGTGGTTGTAAGATTGTTGGAAGGGAGAGGAGAAGAGGGTAGGAGAATTGGTGGTACTGTAAAGGGGCATGGAGAAGGTGGGTCAGAGGGATGGTGGGGTAGGGGAAGGAGTGGCTGGTGAAAGTAGAGGCAAGCTTGTTGTCAATAAACCGAAAACGATTTCATTATTATTATTGCTTTTATTATGGCAGTGGAAACTTTTTCCCTGTGGTCATCACTTTTGAGTGGTCTTGATTTCGGGAAAATTTATTATAGCTAAATACAAATAAAAAGTTTCGATGCTGAACAAGATAGGTGTGAGTATAAATGTGAGTGCTATAAGTATACACAAATTAATTATAAAACTAGTACAACAATCATGCTATGCTATAATTAGTTTTCCTCAAATCATGACCACTCAAATACAAATAAAAAGATTCCATGCTAAACAAGAGAGCTGTGAACATAATTTATGAGTGCTATAAATTATACATATAAATGCTTGTCCTGACTGACTGGGCAATTCATCAGTACACAGCTAAATCGTTAAAAACAAAGTGATCAATGAAACTCTGCCGCCTCCTACTACTTTGTATATCCCTGCCCTAGAAGCCAAGGGTAAACTAAGTTTGTGCAATTGTATGTAACATGCGGAAGGAGGCGTGGCAAACCCATAAACTATATATTTTTGATCAGCATCGAAAGACAAGTCGATGCTGATTTGCTAGTCCGTCCGTCCGACCATCTGTTTGAACGAAAAGATCTCGGCGACTATAAGAGATAGAGAATTTGGATATTTTTATTTTTTTCCCAATTGGTTACATACATCTGTTTATTTATAAAAAGCCACTTAATGCATATTTGGACAATGGACAAAGGAGTGTGTCTTGTTAATTTACTAAGGTAATTTCTACTTATAGTTTTGATTTCATCGTCTACTAAGGGTATTCCTAAATCTCGATGGATGGATATTTAGATTGTCTTTTCTTCTTCAGACAACTGGTATTAAATGAACGGGCCGATAAAATCCTGGCCCCACTTATAATATTTTGTATGAATTATTTTTTGGTTTGTTGTTAATTACGCGGGAAACGCCACATTTGGTGTATCTTTCGGAAATCCTAATAAAATATACTAAGGGGTAGCTCGCATATAAACTTTAATTTTTTTTTCGTTTTTTAAGCTTTTGGATATTTTTTTTGTTTTCTTTTTATACCATTCACACATAGTGTCATATGGTATTATCAGTTTGTCTGAAAGTTGTAACGCATTAAAGGAGTCACCGTAGACCCCATAAAGTATATATATTCTTGATTAGCTCGACGAGACGAATTGATCTAGCCATGTTCGTCTGTCTGTCTGTCCGTCTGTATGTTGTTGCGCATTTTTTTGGGGACCAAGTTTTATGCTATCCAGTTGAAATTTTGCACGTACACTTCTTTTCATTGCAGTTTAATAGAGTGTCAAGATTGACCCGCCACGCCCACTTTTTGGGGTAGCCCTCATACAAACTCACCGCCCACTTTTGACTTTTTGTATAAACAACTTTTTTATTAAAGTCAATATTAGATTGAAATGCGATATGGTGCCTTTTAAGAGACAGACGCTTAATATATATAGACAATTGGGCGTGGCCCGCTAACTTTTTGAGATAGTCCTATATAAACCCACAGTTCACTTTTATGCAATTGTATGGAAAACGTCAATATCAACTTGAAATTCGATTTGGCGGCATCTTAAACATCTACTACATCGCTTCTTACACATCTACTAGTGAGCGTGTGCCACCCACTTTTTGGGGTAGCCCCTATTTAAACCCCCACTTTTATATATTACAATACTATTTAAAGTTTCGTGTGAATGGTATTAGAGCTTCGGATCAACCGAAATTAGCGTTTTTTCTTGTTTTGTTCTTTATTAGGCTGGAAACGCCAGATGTGGCGTATCTCACGTCAATCCTTACAAAATATTTCGTATGTGCCGAGGATTGGATCATTTTAAGGGTTAGCCAAATCGGACCACTAAAGAATATCGAATTTCACGCTTATATTGGCTTGAATAAAGAAGTTTTGCATACAACAGCACAAAAGTGGGTGGGATACGCGGGTGATTAATTTAGAGGTATCTTCTTCACTTTTTTTTTTTTTTTGCATATCACGCGTTACTGGTGTCATAATGTTATCTTATTTTTATTTAGTATTGGTTGACAATGCATCATGGAAAGACTCACACCGGAACAACGTCTCCAAATTATTCAGCTGCATTACGAAAATCAGAGTTCTGTGAAAAAAGTTTTTCGTGTACTTCGGGTCACATCTTCATCTTCAGAGCCCACTATTGCCAATACCATCCGCAAATTTGAGTCTCAGTGTACGTTGTTGGATGGTACGCGACCGAATAGACCATAACCAGCCCGATGTGAGGATAATATTGCGGCTGTAGCGGAGAGTGTGGCAGACGACCATTACCAATTGATTCGTCTCCGTGTGCAACATCTTGGCCTATCATAATGAACAGCTTGGCGAATTTTACGCTAGGATATTGGTTTAAAGGCTTACAAAATCCAACTCGTTTAAGAATTTACACTTTAATTTCGGGCAAAGGGCTCTGCAACAGTTCAATAAAGATCCGCTGTTTTCGCACCAAATTTTGTTCAGTGATGGGACACATTTCTGGCTCAAATCGAGCACGTAATCAAGAAACAAGAGCGGATAGAGCGCCAGATGAATATGAATCACGCATTCGACAAGTTAGAATTAGAGCTTATATTTCCAGTGCAGCTGAAACGCCCGGCCAGCAGAGAAATGCAACGAGAAAAGCTAAAACACCCGACCAACGAGATCCTCGAAATATAGTTTTCGATTGTTAGCAACGCACGCCGGGTACCAGCTATTATTTTATACATCGTTTCATTCCCAATGATTTTTGTACCCTGTAACCATATGGTAAAAGGGTATATTAAGTTTCTGCAAATGTATAGCAGAAGGAGGTTTGGGAGACCCTATGAATTATATAGATTCTTGATCAGTATCGGAGACGAGTCGATATATATATTCAATCGTCTGTTTGAACGATTAAATATTAAATTTGGATATTTGGATTTTTCTTTT
>JAWNNQ010000166.1:0-17309 GCA_035044765.1 Leucophenga montana | reverse complement strand
TTAAATGTTCTATTAATTGACACTGAAAGTCATTAATTACAAAATAATTACTAGCAAATAACACAGTATATCAAAGTTAAGTGCTTAAAATCATATTCAGTGAAACGTAACATATTCAACTATCAAGTATTTCCAAAATTCTATAAGATATTTGTTCTACAGCAATGAATTTAACTGCGCAGTCATTTCTGCTCATTATCACTATCAAATGTATAACATCAAAGGTAAAACTAATAGTTATATAAATCAGAATTATACAATTAATAATGAAGTTGAGCTTGAAGAAATTATTTGGTGATATTATATTGAACAGTTGTATGAAAAACCGAAAGCATGATTAACAAAACATACTTAAATAAACCGAATATATTATTTTTTGTAGTCGGTGAAAGTCAGATAAAAAGATTTTTGTACAGTAAAAACTGTTGCACCCGCAAAGCAAACTCAGCACACGTGCATTTTTTCTCTGAAAAACAATGTTCATGTCATTGTTTTGTGCACAAAATTGACTGGCAGTCACAATGCGATAAACAATCACGCAGCGACACACGAGAAAATGAAGTATGCTGCTGTTTGGCATATAAACTTTCCAAAATTAATTATTTTATTTCTTTATTTATGTTGAACGATTTATTGAGAATCAAACTATTATAAACATATGCGCGTCACTGCCATTCACTGTATTCAGTGACAGAGTTAGCTGTTCATATTATCAACAGTAGATATTTACAAAAAAAAAAAAGAAAAGAAAGAAAGGCACACACACATCGAACATTGACATATTTTTCAGTGGCATCGGATGTTTACCAATTGAGGGTTTCCATCAGCCATGAAGAAAGAATTTCAATGATTCCAGAAATAGTAATTTATCTCCTTAAGAGTTCTGCGGCATTCAGTAATGGTTTTTGACTTGATTACACAAGAGTCAAGTGCTTTGAAAGCTTCTTGACTATTTGAGTATTGGTAAATTTATTTTCTCTTAATCGTTAACGATTGGCATCATCATCCGCTTGATATAAGCTACTGTGCTATATTAGCCTGGAATTGAACCCCAGTTCAGGGGAATCGATACCACCAACGACTTGACTGTATAGTTTCTAGCAATCCGTAAATATCTTTACAAAATTTTCTTTCATTCTTTGTTGATTCCGCCGTCTAGGCGGTATTGCAATGTTTGATATCGTACTTCTTATTGAAGTCTATTTTTGGGAGGCAGTAATCTGTGTTAACTGGAAGATCTTTGTTGAATGGTCTGTATTACTTTCTCTAAGCCCGATTGAATAAATGAATAAATGAATGAATGAACGAAAGAATAAATGAATGAATAAATGAATGAATAAATGAATAAATGAATAAATGAATAAATGAATAAATGAATAAATGAATAAATGAATAAATGAATAAATGAATAAATGAATAAATGAATAAATGAATAAATGAATAAATGAATAAATGAATAAATGAATAAATGAATAAATGAATAAATGAATAAATGAATAAATGAATAAATGAATAAATGAATAAATGAATAAATGAATAAATGAATAAATGAATAAATGAATAAATGAATAAATGAATAAATGAATAAATGAATAAATGAATAAATGAATAAATGAATAAATGAATAAATGAATAAATGAATAAATGAATAAATGAATAAATGAATAAATGAATAAATGAATAAATGAATAAATGAATAAATGAATGAATGAATAAATGAATGAATGAATAAATGAATGAATGTATAAATGAAAGAATGTATAAGTGTATAAATGAATAAATGAATAAATTAATGAATAAATGATTTAATGCGATACTTTATAATGATTTAATGCGATTACTTTCTCTAAGCCCGATTGAATAAATGAACGAATAAACGAATGAATAAATGAATGAATAAATGAATGAATAAATGAATGAATGTACTATAGCTGAATGAATGTATAAGTGTATAAATGAATGAATGAATGAATAATTGATTGAATGCGATACATTGGAATATGCTGAATGTGCTTCATTTAAGTGCGCTGACCTGGCTCTCTCTGTCTCTGACTACTTCGAAGTGTGTTAAAATTGTATTATGCCCAAATTACTTTTTAGAATGTAATAATTAAAAAGTATATAATAGCAGCATATATATTTGAAGAGTATTTATACTTTTAAATATACATATATGGAAATATGAATTGCGTATGTACGTACTGATATCGCAAGCGAACGAATACTGAGTTATTTCGAACATTCATAACATTCAAATGAATGAATGAATGAATTTTTCGATTACCCGAGCATGCATAGAGAAACGAATTAACATTTTGTTCATTCATTCAAAGTGAATGCTAGTGCAGCGTAATTTATTCTTGATTGAACAAAATGTATGTTGACACTTTAAGCATGTTTTGCATTCATGAATTGAATGTGAATGAATGCAGATACATAAAGCAGCTCAAATCAAATAATTCATGCAGCACTCTAACTAGTTCTATCCAGTTCTATACCAATGAGTTTTGCGCTGTCTAAAAATAGGATATAAATTTCATTGATTTTTGTTGCCACTAGTTTGAATATCTTGTACCTGCTTGTAGTTTTGGAGTAGTTTGTCCAACTGAAGAGGGCTGATTCCATAACATTACAGATAGTCTGCGGAAACATATTAAATCAAACTCTTTTTTCTATCTCAAAATTTGACATACCTCTTAGAGCCTTGCACAAATATATTCGTTGCATAAATTGAAAGCATTCATGCAAGGCTAAAATATATATGTATCTCTTTCAATACACTAGTAATCAATTCCTGCATCTGTGGTAGATATAAGAAGATCCTTTGTGTAATTTAAAAGTGCACCTTGCACGAATGCATTCGAAGGCATACGTTGCACATTTGAAGATGATCTATGCAATACTTTCATGCATATTTCTTTGAATGCACTCGTGCGACTACTCTCACTGCTTCGGATCACTGCTTCGGACCACACACTTCGTAACGCGTGGACAAGGGAAATGTTGAGAATGTGAATCTTGAGAATGTTGATACCAATGAAAACACACTGATAACTGCGCTGACGTTAGTTGTAGACGTGATCTGCAGTATAAACTGACACATGCTTGCCCATAATGTATCTAGTTGTAAAACTTTAAGCTGTGCTTACACTATGAAGCATGTGAATTCGGAGCTGTGATTTCTCCGATGCGTGTGTGTTTTAAACTATAGTTTGTTTATTGCTGATTGTGTGATTTCAAGCATCTTTCTATCTCTTTCTCGTTGGCTGCGTATGCGCTTCGAGTACATAAAATATGCTTTCGTTATAGATTTTCTCAATAGCACTTATATGTGTAATAAAATAAATGTTAAGCATATATTTTTAAGCATCTGACCTTGCTGTAGCACCAGCACCATTAAATACATATTTCAATGTGGCAAAACTTACCCATGCACACACCCAATCCACTACTAATGGGCAACTTTGTAACACATTGCAAAGGTGGTTCACATTGTCCCGAAAATCCACCAGGACCGCCGCATGTTTCGCCCAATGTTTTTGCACAAATGCGACAGCATCTAAATTAGTTAGTAAATTATTTAATAGAAACTTGAATGAGAATGAAATAACTTCGACTTACTTGCAAGGATCCCACAGCATCAGTCCTTTACCGGGACAGTCCAATGCATGTATAACATCGCATTCCTTTGGATTACAATAGCATTTGAGACCATTGACAACGCGACTGCCAGCAGCTACCATTATAAGTAGATAGCAGCATAGATATATTAGATAGGTGCGCAGATTGAGAAAACAAAATTGTGTGTTTGAGCACATGTTGGGGAATATTTTTGCTACTCAACTGCGGTGCAGAACATGTATTCGGCTTTACAGTAAACACTAACAATAATGGAATTTTAGCTGTTTAGCGTTGGCATTTTGACTGAAATGGTAAAAAAAAAGTGGATAGCATATTAATTATAAGTGCATAATTAAAAGAATTTAATGTATATTTCGAGTAAATAAAAGTAATAGGAGTAACATTATTCTAAACCCGCCTTTTTTATCTAGATACAAGCAAAAATTTTAATTTCAGAGTTACTCAATGTTTAAATAACGAAACTCTAGCTGGCGCACCCGTTATTTGTAACCATTTTTGCAACATGAATTCCCAATTTAATAATAAAAACACAAACGAATTAGTTCAAACACCCAAAAGTTACTGAAAATTAGTTTCAGCTGCACAATATTTATTTTATAGCATACATATAGGCGGTTACGCAACTTAAATTGTTTTAAAGTTTAACGAGTTCATATTTTTGCTCATTAAAAACGTGCAAATATATTTTAGCTTATGAAGCAATTGTAAGTCAAGTGTCTACAAACATGGTTTTCAGCAAGGACGCTAAAGGATTTAGCAATATTTACAAAGCTACGGCCTAAGCATATGCAATACCGCAGCAGACACACTTATCGATAGCTATTGAATTTGAATTGTGATTTCATACAAATACACAGATACACAGACAGACAGACATACAGACATACCGACATACCGACAGCTGCACATACACAATCAAATGCTGTCAGTTTTTGTTGCTGATTGTGCGATTTCAAGCATCTTTCTATCTCTTTCTCGTTGGTTGCGTATGCGCTTCGAGTACATAAAATATGCTTTCGTTATAGATTTTTTGTTTGTGCAAAATCATTTTCAATTTGTGAAAATGAAATTGCAAATTGAATGCACAGAGACAAACCGAATGACATGAGTAGATATTTTGTGGAAAATTCTTATTATATATAACAAGGATACGTAGCGAGCGGACAGACAACACAAAGGTGTGCTGAACACGTGTATGACAGTGGCAGTGATAACTATTCAATATGTTTGTCCGTCTGTCTCTCTAAACATATGTATATCCATTTTTTACAATTGTCTACCACTGTAGTAGTATATATAACGGGGTTTTCAATAGATGCGAAATAATTTTGTATACTAATAGTAACGCAGGGTTAATTTTTTTTCAGGATCCATAGTAGAAAATTCTTAAATTAAGAAACTGAGTGTGAAATCAAGTTTACTCTATCAGATGCTCCCATTTTTTTCGCATAGACAGTACATGGGAAATGCAATGGGTTGTGATTCGGTAACTCCATATGTAGGGTGCCTGTTAGCTGAGGTAGTTAGAACGATGGCACTTCTTCGCACTTGGTTTGATAGCACTATCATCCACCAAAGAACATAAACCGTGTAAGTACAATACAAAAAAGTTAGATTATAATTTTCTAAAAATAGAAAAATAAAAGAAAACATTTTGTTTCTTCAGCTCTTTTGTACTCAGATCAATTCTAGTTTTTCTTAAAATCAAGCTCAGCTTGAACACGACTCATATAAGAATTTCAACTCCGTTCGTGAACCAAGAATTTGTACTTGGTTTAAGAAATCGTACTCACTATACTCTTGATATTACTCTTGATTTTTGTTATCACTGTAAGTGTTGAATCTTGCGTAAAGGTCTTCGTCTAAATCCCTACAATATCAAACTAACTCAAGAACTGAAGCCTCTTTATTATTTGAGGCGCTGAAACTCCTTCGATTGCGCTCTGCAAAAGCGTGAAGAGAATTCATTTTCAGCGTTGTCACGTTAATATGCATTATTGTACAACAATAGGCCCACATGTGCTTTAAAAGCTCAATTGCATCCATAAAAAGTGACTGTGTGGTGTGGATTTCATGACGGAGCTGTGATTAGAACAGATTTTTTCGTTGATGAAAATGAGCGAAATTTTAAGGTCAATAGAGTTCATTGGATCGCTAGTTTTGGCCTGCATTGGATGGACTTGATATCAGTGTTTTGTAGTTCCAACAAGCTGGTCAAACAGGTGAAACACCAAACTCCAAACAAACCATTGCTGCAAACATGATCGCTGGGGTCATAGGAGCGAGATCGACTTCCAAACCTAAGGTCCGATATTTCAGCTTGTGTATAAAACTGGTGGCTAATTAACTTTTCTGTATGTCTGAAAAAGTGGCAACGCCACAACGATAAGAATCCACCTCTATCGACGAGTTGGCAGGAGGAGTCGATAACTTGAAAAGAGTAGCCAGATGGGTTAATAATACAGGCGAAAAATTTTACATTACAAGAGGAGATAGCTGTCGTAGAGCTTGTAGAAGAACATAAATCCGTACTCGAGAACAAAAAACTGGATGCCGTAACCTGGTAGTAGAAGGAGCAAATGTAGCATTTAGTGGCGAATAATTTTAACGCGAAAACAGATATTGGACGCCAAAGCAAAGTGGAAGTCATTGCGGAGGATATGGCGCCACACTTCTGGTGGACCGTCTTCGATCGTCGTGGAACAGTCAACAGTGACTGAAATGATTGAGCATATGATGGATGATATTGGAACAGGCCTCAGCCATTAATTTGACAGTGATGCCTGTAAGTATTGTTGAATCGTTAACTGATTATACATGATTCTAAGTACATTTAACAGATAATGCTAAAAGCTGCGGTGGCGATGAGGAAATGGTGAAATTATAGCAATTCACTGCTGATGTATAATCCGAGCACTCTTCGGCAGCCGAAATCAAAACAAAATTTGTTGGCCGAAAAGGCTTTTACATGCAAAAGCAAGTTTAATTTGCTTCACTTGCAGCAGGAATTGTTTAAGATCGAGAACCAGCCAGCGCAGGAATGACACGAAAATGAAATATGGGAAAATACTATGAAATTCGAGTTTTAAAGGAAGGAGCGAAAACTTCGCATCGCGAGTTGCTGGTAGTGGGAAAGAAGTTGCAATTAGATTTGAAATGTAAGAACAATATATATTTTCGGTCTTATTTAAATACAAAAATGTTATATTTTTATTGAAAAGCCCTTTATACATCTATTTCTACTATAACGGTCAATTACTTTAGCTAACACAAAGCAGCAGACTCACTAAAAACCTGCACAGAGTATCTTTCCGAAAATGCTGCGTGCTACCTTTCTTCATATTTTTTGTTGGGGAAAAACAATTCTATATAAAATACAATATAATAAAAATAAATTGAAGCCAAATGTGACTAAAACAATAATTGAATGAGTTGCGCTTTTATTGTTATTGCAAAACATGTGCATCACCCTAACCCAGCCCACACGCTTGTACTATGTGATATATAGCAACTGGTATTACGATTTTATTAAGCTATATCATAACAAACAACGTGTTTGGCTTAGATAAACTCTGCTTAAATTTCTATTATAGAAAAATTTGCGCAAATTTCTTGCTTCATGTTTCTTCCTTTTGTAGTTACAGCGAAATAGCGAATAGAAAAAATGGAAAAAAGTTGTCCATACATATTCATTGTAATAACAATTTAACGCTTAGCTTGGTGTTAATATTTAGCGCTATTGTTATGATAACCTTGCTGGCTTGCGTGTCAGTGCTGTGCAGTGTGTCTGATTTGTTGTGCGTGTCCTGTCTTACGTAAAAGTAAAAGTACGCAAAACACGAAGGACACAATAGCAAATGAAAATGGCTACAAATAAAGAAATAAATGTCTGTGTATGTATAGCCAAAGGATAACTTTGTCTCCTATTTTTTTTTTTTATTTGCAATTTTTTTGGTTCTGTTTTTTTTTTTTTTTTTTGACAATGCTTGATTTAGTTGATTATTGTGCAGCACGTTTTCAACGTTTTCAAGTTAGTAGAACGTGATTTCCAATAGACATTTTCCAGCTTGACCAGAGCACGTGCGTTTTCGATATCCCAAAAGACAAAAAGAATAAAGAGAAAAGTCTTTGAATTTGCCAATGCGCCGGTCATTTTTCTACTTGTGGGCAGCGCACATTTAACTTTCATTTGATTTTTAGGGCACGATTTTTTATTGAAGATATTTTGGAGCGTATAAACTTCTAAAATTCTCTGAATACTACACTGGATTTAACATAATTAAAGTAGGCCGTTGTTTTTTAATACTTTTTGAACACTTATGCAAAATAATTGTTTATGCCACACAATTCTAATTATGCAGTTCACTGTATTCCAGAAAGATTGCTTGATTATGCATGGTTTTGCTTTTATTGTTTGCTGCTATATCTGATGTGCCCTACCTTTTCCTTGTTCACCTGCTCATTGTGTGAAGAAGCTTTTATTTTGCTATATTTCGAATATATATTTGATTGTGGATGGTGGGGAGGGGATGGGGGTTATTGTTTTTGTTATTGTATACACTTTTCATTTGAACAGGATAAAGGAGAGTCTAAATTTTCGACTCAAGCTCTTACAGTATCGAAAATCTCGTCTTTCATACTGACGGTCGGCTCCACGGACGTACGGACAGACAGAAGACAAGACATGTTGACGGAAATGTCTCATATTCGACTTGACTTTTGAATGTAAATACTTTCATTCAAAAATATTATGACATTTGTTTCACTAGAAGCGGAGTTAGGACGAAATTCGTACATATTGGATGTAGGTCCTCATGACTGCTTTCAAATCGACTATACTACTCCATAAACCATCAACTTGAAACAATAATTGTATATTTTCGATAGAAGTTTTACCAAGGAAAAAAAAAACGTCTTTTTCACTCCACTCTAATATACATACAAACTCAATACAATTTATATAATATAACATTTTTGGTAAGAAAAAACGAAAATATTAAATTCGCGCTGTCCCCTGTTTTAAATGTTTCCTGCAGTTTGGCGGGAAAATCGCCAGATTTGGCGGAAAAAAACCTGATTTGAAGATCCAGAATATGTAAGTTTGGTTGAGATAGCTCGAAAAGTAACAAAGTTTTTCATACGAAGCACTTGTCGCAATGTGTGAACTTTCACCCAGAATTTGACCCCCTTGCAATTCGATTTTCGCAAAATTGCACGATAAAATTGTTACTTATATATATACAGTCCACATCCTAGCTCTAAATTTTATTGTATTTAAGCAGACACACATTTATCACAAGGGGCCTATGCTGGACTAAGTGACAATATGGGGTTCAACCATGTTGGCCATCCTAGCCTAACCTAAAGCAGACATATTTTGTAAATAAAACTCAGTTGTACATAAAGATTCGTTCCTGAATGAATTCTGAATAGTTCAGTAAGTAAGTAAGATTTGTTGAATTCGTCGCCGTCCCGAATAGCAGAACACCTATTAGGTTAGGTTAGGTTATGTAAAGATGGCCCAACATGGTTAAACCCCACATTGTCACTTAGGCCAGCATATTCCCCTTGTGATACCATATTTGTTCCTATTTCATCCGCAGCTACTCAGGAAACCACTTTGTCAGTGTCAAGAACGTCGAGATGTGTTTAATCTCTTTTTCTGATATCTCAATTAAGTTGTCCAGGAAAGGGCGCCCTAATAACGTCAGTCTCTTCCTACTGTGGGCCGGACAATGACATAGCAAGTGGTCGACCTTCTCTTCCTCTTCGGCGTTTCCGCAGCTTCTGCAGAAGTCACAGGAGTTTAAACCTAGCCCTGTGTCATGTCTTCCTATTGTACAGTGGCCTGTGAGGGCTCCCACAATAACAGCTAACTTATCTCTCTTGTACTGAAGAAGTGTTATTGTTCTTTTAAGATTATATTTTGGCCAGGTGAGTCTAGAGATTCTACACGTGCCAAGGTTGCACCATCTATTTGTTGCTATACCGATCATCTCTGTTGAGATCTGCAGTTTAAATGTAGTTATGGGTATACCTACTGTGGATTTCCCCGGAAGGATATCAGCAGTGGTACCCTCTCTTGCTAATTTATCCGCTTCATCATTTCCCTCTATGTTTTTGTGACCAGGCACCCAGATGAGATGTATAACATAGTGCTCTGCAATCTTGTTAAGAGATTTCCGGCACTCTGTTGTGGTTTTAGTGTTGGAGCTGAAAGAGTTCAGCGGTTTCAGGGCAGCATGACTGTCCGAAAAGATAAACACATGTTCTTGAGTATTTGAGTATGATCTTAGGAGATGTGTAGCTTCCTGAATGGCTAGCATCTCCGCCTGAAAGACGCTACAATGATCGGGCAGTCTAAAGGATTCTCTAATCTCCAGATCCGGTGGAAATACACCTCCTCCTACCCTACCATTAAGGCCCATTGTAGTCTTGTAAGTATTATGACGTCATACTCTTTTACGAAGTTAATGTTTGGTGTGCAATAATCCGTATTTGGTGGTATGTTTCCTTGTAGTAGTAGAATCGTCGAGTGCCCAAAGGAACTACCGTACCTAGCTGAAGATTCCCTTAGTCTGAGGGCTGTGACTATTGCCTTCTCTCTCGCAAGGAGATCAAGTGGGATCAGATGGAGCAGTACATTTAATGCGTCCGTCGGTGTGGTACGTAGCGCTCCACTAATACAAAGTTCAGCACACGTTTGCACCTTATGCATTTGCATAGGGTAGAAGCCTTTTCTAGTGCTGGCCACCATACACATACACCGTATAGCAGAATGGGCCTAACTACTGCAGTGCATAACCAATGAACGATAGATGGAGAGAAACCCAACCTTCTTCCAATAGCTTTTTTGCACGCAAAGAGTGCTATGTTTGCCTTCTTAATACGCTCTTCCGTGTTTCTGTTCCAATTGAGCTTTTTGTCCACAATCACTCCCAGATATTTTGCATATTCGCTGATAGTAAGACTACTATTGTTGAGTTTGGGTAAAGTCAATTTAGGAGTCTTGTATTTCCTTGAAAAGAGCACTAGTTCTATCTTTGTAGGGTTCGCACCAAGGCCGCAGCCATTTTGAGAGTACCGCAAGTGCGGATTCCATTAGGTTACATAGTGTTTGTCATAATTTTCCTCTAATTAACACCGCTACATCATCTGCGTACACTATTACCTTATAGCCAGCCTCCTCCATGAGTTTTAGCAGCTGGTTTACCACTATCACCCACAGATGTGGTGAGAGTACACCCCCTTGTGGGGTTCCTCTACTGACAAATCTTCTGACCAATGTCCCTCCTAGTTGCGAATTCACAGCTCTGCTGGTTAGCATTTTGTGAATAAGAACAACGAGACACATCGACCCTAACATCTGTCAGAGCCTTGGTGATCGCGACTGGGAGAACGTTATTAAAAGCACCCTCTATGTCTAAGAATGCAGCTAAAGCAAATTCCTTTTGCTCTATCGACTTCGCGATATTATATACCAGGAAGTGCAAGGCTGTTTCTGTTGATTTGCCTTTACTATACGCATGCTGAGCATTGGAAAGAAGCGAGTGATTGACTGTACTTCTTATATGAGGGTCCAAGAGCCTCTCTAAATGTTTAGTAGAAAATACGCTAGACTAATTGGCCTGAAGTCCTTGGGTACGGCGTGAGAGGCTTTACCTGCCTTTGGTATAAGAACTACTTTGACTTCCTTCCAATTTGATGGAATATGATTAAGGCTGAGACAGCTATTAAAAATTGTGTATAGCCAAGGTAAAATATACTCTTTCGTGTATTGTAGTTGAGCTGGGAAAATACCATCCGGGCCCGGGGATTTAAAGGGCTGAAAGGTATCAATAGCCCGTAAAACCTTCTTCCTACTTATTATATTTGATATAAGTGCGGGAGAGACTCCTTCCCCCTGTATTTCTACATTGATTCCCTTCCTTGGGAAGTGAGTATCTAGTAGCAACTTTAACGTTTCTTTACTAGAATCTGTCCATTCACCTGTTGGGTGCATTAGGTACCCCATCGAGGCTGGTGTCTTGGATAGGATTTTTCTTAGACGGGATGCATCCGTAGACGTTTCTATATTACTACAGAACTTTGACCATGATGCACGTTTAGCATTTTTTATCGCTGCCTTGTATACGCTAAGTTTTTTCTTGTATGCGTTCCATGATGCATCTTGGTCAAAGGACTTTGCCTGATTAAAAAGCTTCCTACAACATTTTTTCAGATCCTCCAGATCTTTCGACTACCATGGGGTTTGTGTGTAACTCTCATCCTGGCTTTAGAAGAAGCCTTCTTTAAAGCCATCGAGTAGTTATTTTTGAAAACCTCGACCAGTTTTTCTAATTGCTCTATATTCTTAGGTTCATAAGGTGGTTTAGGCCTTAGGATTCTTTTTAGTGTATTTGAGTACACTTCCCAGTTTGTCTTTCTTAGGTTAATGCTTCTTTCAGGTTTGGGGGACTTTTGCGACAAACAGTATAATATATATCTGTGGTCCGCAAAAGAGTGATCATTAAAAAATAATTTTATCAATGAGGTTATCAGATATCAAGTTGATATCTAAAACCTCTTTACGATTCTTAATAATAAAAGTAGGGTTATTACCTTTATTGCATATATATAGGTTTGTGGGTAGCAAATAGTCATAAAGTAACTCAAATCGCTCGATGGTGTTTGTACTTCCCCATATTGTATGGTGGGCATTCGCATCACCTCCTAAGATGATGCTATAGTTTTGCATCTTGCTCTTCTTAACCAGATCCTGCAATTGTGTCGGAGGTAAAGGTCCTGGGTCGTCGTACGCTAAATAGAATGAGGCCATTCTGTATTTTGTACCCCCTATCTCAAGGCATATTGTTGTAAGCTCTCCACTACTGTGTTTTGGGAGTAAAAAGGTATTAAGATGCGACTTCGCTAAAATACACAATCGAATTTTACCCTTACCTTTGGTGTAATGTAGGGTATACATATTATTTATATTGAGACCACATATCCGTCCACCATGGATCCATGGTTCCTGAATAAGGGCAGTGTCAACTTCGCCTTTTGTGAGACGAAGAGAGAGTGCAGCCGATGCTGCTTTACTATGATGCAGGTTTATTTGGAGGACCTGCATCTCCATCCTTCCTTCCCCTCTCCTCCGTCAAAGCTTGTTCACCCTCCTCGTCTACCTCGCTAAGGAAGATTTGCGTACCGTCGTCATATAAATGGCCAATATCCGCTCTTCTCCTTCTCGGATTCTGGTTCCTCTATTTCCATCCCCTCATCATTAGGGGTTTCCGCCTCCAGGAAAGGCGCCAGGTTCTCCGCCGCTGCAGTACCAGTCTTGTAGACTTTCAGTTGCACTTTGTTGAACCCGTAGCTTATCCTGCCTCCACACTTAGCGAGCGGTTCTAGACTTTCCTTATTAAGGAGTATAAGTACTTGTGTAGTCGCCCTCTTAGTACTTTCTTCCAACTTGACCACCTTCCAATTGTGTGTAGGGAGGTTTGCGTTAAACATCCTGAAATGCTGTAACATTTTCTCAGGATCGGAAGGTTCAGATGGTATCCAAACTTTCCCCCTCGGGCGGGAAGGAATATCTTTTCCTTCCACCGCCTCCAATTTTGCGCCGGGATATACCTCTCCCACCTTTGTCACTGCGGCCTTGTAATGGTCTGCAGACCGCTCATCGTCACACGCGATGATTTTAATATTCCCTTGGTACCATCCTGCATCCGATCAGTTTGGTGCCGGGCCTGGGTTTTCCAACATTACGTCTAGCGCTACTTTAGATAGCGCCCTCGCGACCCACTTCCATTGGTGTCGTGGGATTCTACGTTTCATTTCTGTCTATGACTCCCAAAATTTTATGTTCCTTGGCTATTTCTGCGAAGGATTTGGCCCATGGTGTGCCACTGGTCTTCACTCTCTTGGGTGCTGCTAATTGACCTTCCTCCATCGACCTTTGTCTCTTGTTGACGTTGTTCGTTCCATAGAGCTTAATGTCAAAATCTGGTACCACAGCTTTGGCCCATTCAATATCTTCTTGAATCTTATCAAAATCATGCCTCTTAAGTAGTCGACATGCTACGCGACGGTCAGCCTTGCTGGCCTTCTTAGGGTCCGGTCGAACGAAATTCTTAGCCCGTCCACTAACAAGCTTGCCATCCTTGGTTAAGCCACTAGTTGAGGGACCAATCGCTGCACGCTCTTTGAGGAGGTAGAGCTCAGTGGTGCTCTAGCTCTTACAGAACAACTATTAAAATATGGGAAAAATTTACGAAAAACAAAATTATATAAAATTAATCTAGAAAGATATTGAATATACATGTTAATGGGGTTGAGGAGGGCATGGGAAAGTGGGCAGTGAGAAGCTGGAGTCAAAGGAAGGGATGTAGGGGGAAGGGGCAGGGGAAGAAGTAGTATGGGGGAGGTGGGGCCGAGGGAAGGACCGACAAGGGGAAGGGCAGCAACGCGCCGGATATTATTGAGATATCATTTTAAGTACTTATGCAATGGACTAATATCAATTGTTGTTGTTTAAGTGGGCTATATGCGACACTTGAGTGCGTTCGTAAATCTTATGACATCTGCCGATACCAGACAAGCCGTGAGAAAGTCTTTAACTCCTGATCCCAGAGAGGTAGTCTTTAATCTCGTTCATTCATGTTTGAACATTCTCCCGGGGGCCAGAAAAAGATATTACTACTAGTTTATTTTCCTGTAAACACTTGATGCCCTGCTTTGATTGAGGCTTTTAATTCTTTGTCCATGAATTGGTGTCCTGATCGGAATACATATGATCAGTTTTGCCTCTTGCCTTTTGCATCTTGCAAAAAAGCGACGAAAATGCTGCTAAAAAAGCTGTCGAAAATGAATCAGTTGACATATCGCTAACAGCTCCCTTTGTAGCCATGCATAGGAACGAAGCGCTGTAACTCTTATACACTGTTTGGCATCTACCTTTAGAGCATCGATTTTGAAACGGATCAGTATAATCGACGCCTGTATGGTGAAATGGACTCCCAGTGACTCGATATGTTTGCATGTTACCCATTTATTGCATAGATACATCTTGTTTGTATCTAATACAGGTGACACATGTTTTGAGCAAATTTCGAAAATCCAGTTTCCGCCTCTTATTATGGTTTTCATAAGTTTTACTCCTCCACGCAATGACTTGTTGTTTTGAAGAATAATGTTTAATTTAAGGAAACGAAAGCTATTGCGATTCTTTCCACGAAATTGAATATATTTCAAGTTTGTGTGGAAATATACCTTTAGATGCAACATCTGTCAGATTTTCTTCTGGCTTGATTTAATTCCATTTTGCCGGTGCTAAGCGTTTCGATATGTCGCCAACTTTGGTTTCGACCAACTTACATTTGCTTCTATTGTTATTTATCCGGGCAAGCAGATCCATTTCTTCACTATCTTCACTCATTGAGCATAGTGGCCGAGAGTTCAATGCGGCTTCTATTTGACTGTTGAAGCAAACTCGTCATATGTTAAGCTATTGTCACCAATAACTCTTTTTAAGTGATACCTGACCGATTCGACAGCTGATTCCCAAACTCTTCCAAACTGAGGACTTCCGGGGGATAAAGTGTCACTTGATGCCCTTCTTCTCGAAGACAGGTGTTGCATTTTAGTTTTGTATGGCATCTTCTTTAGCCGTTTTGGCGCGTATATTTTGGCGTGGTTGTTCAGATGCAGCATGGGCAGCTTGTTCGAATACTCAATCTTCTTTACAGAAACTTGTACAAGTTGCTTCAATAATTCCCGTGTACTCTTAGCTATTTTGTAGGCCTTACTGCATTTTTTGGTATATTCTCAAATATATGAACTGAAGATTTTACCGTTGGAGTTTCACTTTGAAATGAGTTGCACTCTGCCACTCTTTGTTCCGGTTTAGCGGCTTTGGCGCTTCCATGGATTTGTTGGATTCCATTGAACGCTGCTCTTCTCCAGCATCTTCGCGTCCTGGTACTACATTAAATGTTCCAGTCGTAATCTCTGCATTTGTTTTGGCCAATGCATCAATCTTGAAAGTAACCTTTTGTGCTGGTGGTGGTAAATGTTTAACAGCGTCTTCATATATGGAGCGCTTTGGCTTTTGTAAATCATCTGAGACGTTATGTTTTTTTAAGTATACTGTTTTTTTTGGCTTAAACGTCAGATTAAATCCATAAAATATGGTACCCAAACTGTTGCTAAGAAAAATTTACAATTTAAATTTTTACAGCCTTTGAAACTGTCAATTTTTGAAAAATCGATAAAACAAATATTTTGAGATAATTTTTCCAGTTTGATTTATCATATCTTCTGCTATCGTGACATTTTTAAGCTGTTTTAATTTTGTTGTATAGGTGTATTACTTCTCTTTTCAGCCATATATAAAACAAAATATGGAAATCGGCGTTTTTTAGCAATTGCTTTTGACGCAAGTGTCTACTTTGTGCCTTATATTGAACTCTGTTAGGCTGACAAAAGTTCGGTACAATTCGGAACAAAAAAGCTATTGCATCATTTTAAATCCTAATATTTCCTCTTCCGACACCGATTGACACCCAATTTGAGAAAAGGTGTTGTAAGTTGTACAAAATTTTGTTCAGCTTGTATCTAACCTTAAAAATATCCAAAATATCAATTTTCCATATATCTAACCTCAAACATCCAAAACTCTGACTTAATGGGAAAATTTTGAGCTCGAAATCAGATTTTGCACAAAAATATACTTCGGAAATGACCCTCAGATGCCAAAAACATATCGCTTCAGGTCTATGAATGGCTTTCATGTGCATGACATAATTTTTTAGAAAGTTTTTACTTTGGCTCTCTATATCTCCAGTATAACTTGCTCAATTTATTTAATTTTAACAATTAAATTTATCAATATAAAAATGTAAGCAATTCCTAATCAAACAAAAAAAAAAAAAAAAACATACCTTCAAAATCTTAAACGGTTCAAAAGTTACAGAATTTGTCCAACGTAAAAAGTTTTTGAACCACTGTGCGATGGTAACGAACGTGTTGATGCACTTTCAGGTATCGGGGATGGAGGCATCTGGATGGTAATTTTATGGTTGTGAGATTTTTCAGCTGCCTCAGATACATCTGCGTTTGTATATATCCGCGTGTTGCTTGCATATGTGCTTCTTCGTAGCGAAACTTTTTCCTCAGTCACTGAATCCGCCTTTGCATTCGCCTCTTAGTTATCGTGTTCAAGCTCCTCAAATCAGCCAAGACTGTTGATATGAACTGTAGTAGCGGTTGATGTAATAATTTGTTTGTTGTTTCCGGACACTATTAAACCAAATTTAGTTTTTGGCCAAGTTTGCCTTCAACGAAATTGACATTCCCTACCATTATTTTTTTGTTTTTCTCCCAGTTTTATTGTACGTCTGTCTTAAATAATTATAAATTGACTTTAAGTACATGATTTAAGTGAGTTAGGTGGGCTACAATTTACTTAAATGACTATTCATAAAAATTATTGTACTAAGTTAAACATATGTATTAAACTAAACTAAATTAACAGGCCTCGTCCTTTGTAGGTAGGTCTTTTATTTGTTTGTTCGAATGTAATTGTAATTAAGTTTGGTATTTTCTGCTTATATTTACAACGTCTTCTTCCACCGTTGGGATGTCTAAGTCTCTATGTAAATCCATGTTGGTACCACTCCGTA